>AWOL01S0058573.1:0-78982 GCA_000715115.1 Nicotiana otophora | reverse complement strand
CGCTCGGGTCGAGTATGGTACCGGGTGCCGGCCACGTCCCTTCAGGTTTGGGGCGTGACACCTACTTATCCAGATGCAATTAATTCTTGCATGTAAAACACACACGCGTCCATGAATTCCTTTATTTTATAGCCAGCGTTTGCAAAATCATTGAAAAATAGCCACTATTTTGCCGCAACACGAAAAGTTTCAGTATAATATACTGAAGATTAGTACACTTGTGTAAGAACTTCCAGCATATTATGCTGGAGCTCCAACACACGAAAAGTTCTAGCATAATACACCGGAGATTGGAGCACATGCGTATGAATTTCCAGCATATTATGCTGGACCGGTATATTATATTGGAACTCCAGTATATTATGCTGCAATATTTTTCGGATTATGAACAATGTTTTTGTTCAGATTTATCTTTACATGAAAATTGGCTAAATTTCGATTAATTTTGGAACCGTGACTATTTTTCTATTACCACTTGTAAATCTAACTTTTTTTTTTAATTTCTCCTGTTTTTTTATTTGAACAAATCTCAAGTGGCTATCTATCTTAACACAAGTTGAATTATTTAGTTAGAAGAGAATGACAATCCAAAATATTGAATTTACTAGCCTTTTATTTTTGGAGCTTCGTAAATTATATATCCAGTGGGAAAAAACAATTGTTAATCTATTGTCGGTTATGATTTTCTATTTTTTATAATTTACTGTAGTGTTATCATTGAGTTCGCTGTGAGCAAAAATAGCACCCTTTAAAAAAAAGGTTATAGACCTAACTAAAAAGGTAGAAATCTTTTGCTTTAACAGTATCATTAAACAATTTAATTTCACGTAATCGGAGTATGAGGGTCCAACAATATTACTTTCGGTGTAAATTTAAACATAGAATCTTCAAATTTATCGGAAAAACAAAAACGAAAATTTGAAAACTACGTAAGAGAAGTACAATAGACTTATAGTTAAAAAATTCAAAATATTTTAAAAGCCATTGTAAAAGAAAACTATGTTTGATTTTTTTAATAATAATAATATCACATAAAATAAAATCGAAATGGTATAAAATTTGGTTCAATATTCAGAAAAGGGAAAAAGGAAAATAAGTTTGGGAAAGGTGACAAAACTATATGATAATGGCAGATATCAGAAAATATAGTGCAAAACAGATTGACAACTTGTTTAACATGGGGCCCATGCTGACTTGGACATACTGCATAAGTCCAAATCAAGCAGAGTCTTCCTCATATCCCTATGTCCCAAACATTGTGGGATATTTTTATTTTGGCTATAAAATATTATTTTTAGATTCAACTATAGATTGGTGCTAGCAAATCACACTTGGGAAAAAAAATATTTTTTTGCAAAAAACGATTAATTAGAGATTAAAGGACATTTGACAAGGTGGGTTGCTCTGATGGTAAGCACCCTCCACTTCCAACCAAGAGGTTGTGAGTTCGAGTCACCCCAAGAGCAAGGTGGGGAGTTCTTGGAGGGAAGGATGCCGAGGGTCATTTGGAAACAGCCTCTCTACCCCAGGGTAAGGGTAAGGTCTGCGTACACACTACCCTCCCCAGACCCCACTAGTGGGATTATACTGGGTTGTTGTTGTTGTATCATCCACCACAAATTTTAGTGGTCTAATATGTGCGAATATATTTACACTAAAGTTTAAGTTTTGTGCATGAATACTATATTAATTTATTAAATCAACCTACAATAATAATCAAATTTCATAATAAGTGTATATGGCGACTTAAAAGACAAAGTAATAAGTTGTTGCAGAGGCGCTGAGCATGTTCATAAGGGGTTTAATTGAACTCATCAAAAGATTATACTGTATAAATAAAATAATTTTTTTGTTGTTATATATAAATTTTGTGTTCCCTTACTATTTGGGAGGGAGGAGGGGGTGTGGAATTCTAATGTAGTAGCAAAAAGCATTTAAAATTACATATTCAAATCATAATTGTGACATTTTACTATTTTGTTGAATTCCCTTGATACGAATTCCTGGTTCCACTATCGATATATATAAATTAAATTATACAGATTGAAAAAATATTATTGATGAAATTGTAATAAATTATAATTCGTGTTGATATAATCATGTATAATTTAATAATGCTATCTTTGACCTATCACTTAAGTTTGAGATCTGAAAATACTTTAATGAAATTATTATTATCATTATTAATATTAGTATTTAAATGTTTCACAAATTTGTTGGTCTATTTTAGCAGATATGCAAATCCCATATGTCAGATGTTTTGGAAATTTGAATGATTATTTTTCTTTATCGACTCTCCGCATCCACGTACAAATGGACAATTATTATCATGTCTAGATTCATCTTATTGTCGTGTCGAAAAAGTAGTAGTACTAATGAAATTTAGTTCTCATTTATTGTACTCCACGTTATATCCTGTCCAAATTCATTACTCATAAAAATCAACTAGATCTTGACCATATAATATAATAATAAATTGAAAACGACAAATTTATTCTGTTATTGGATCTTAGCCTCTTAGGGATGACTATGGTTAGGTGGAACCAATTCATTGTCACATCATAAGTCCTGTTTTATCATGTTTGTTTCTAAAATTTGAAACTTTCCAAAATTTCTTTTTGAACTCTCCCACTAAAGAGATTATTAACTTCACTATGTTACAATAATTTTTTGTATTTTTTACATATAGAGAAAGATGAAGGTAAATGTAAAAACAATGAGAATTAAACCGACACCTATAATGTAATCGTCCAATCTACTATTGATATTGTCCACTTTGTATCTAGGTCGCAATTACTTTAAAACGTGTTACTAGGGTCTAAGGCCTATTTATTTATATACCCAGCATCTCTCCCGTGTTTTGTCGATGTGGGATTCGCCTAGGGTGTTACATACACTCCTTTAGGGACTCAGCGTATGTAACAACTCAACCCACTAGTAATATATTATCCGCTTTGTGCATAGGCTCACACGACTTTAAAACACATCGCTAGGGTCTAAAGCCTATTTATTTATATACTCATCATATCTCCCGTGTTTTGAGGTGATATTCGCCCAGAATGTCACATGTAATATGAAAGCGTTGAAGGTATATTCGATTCTATGTAGAACATACTGTGATAAAGTTTTGGTAGGCGCTGTAACAAATTCCAAATAGTCAAGATGTATAACACTACTTTTTTCATTAGAAATTCTAATAATTCAAGAGAATTTGTAATCTAAGTAATGATTAATAATTCAAGTACCAAAAAAACTTCCACCACATTCAAGATAAGTACTACTAGGAAAGAAGAGGTAGAAATAGAGGTCTCTAAATAATTGAAACATCATTCGCCACTTGGCAGACATCAACATCCCCACTTTTGTTAATTGTTTCAAACAGAAAAGATTAAGAGAATTGCTTTTAAAAATTTAATTACATTATCATACATTCGGTCTGAAGGTGAAGGAGAAAAAAGCATAATACAAAAGATAGAATGCATGCCTCTAATGATAATTCGTTTTGTTAGACAATCGTGAAAGAATAAAAGCTTACGCAACATCCTAATAAGTGTTAGTAGTATATTCGAAAATATAAATTATGAAATTTCGATCAATGAAAAATCAAAAATATAAAAGAAGCAGAAAAAAACTTAAATTCGGTTACGAGGGGATTACGTTCTTAATCAATCAAGCAATCAAATCATTAAATTTGAAGCTGAGGCCGAGCTGAGGGAGGACGACGGCGCAATGCTTGTTTTCTTCTTATCATTTCTAGAGCTAAAAGATGTGCATTTATATATATACTAAATAAATGTCTTTTCCTCTCTAATATGAGAAAATATTTGGAGAAAAATTCAAATTTAGTTTTCTCACTATTTCCCATTCACACCATTTTAAGCTAAAAACCCAAACACCAAGTTGAAACAATTAAGTACCTTAAGTTTTGGGATATTGTAAATTAGTCTCACTATCTTTTTCTCCATATCTACAGTGAAAGGTTGAACTAATATGAGATTAGTTATTTGCAATCAGTAACTTTAAGGTTATGAGCCTCGAGCTATCAACTGCTTTACCCTGTGTCGAAGATAAGAATTGAAATTAAGAGATAAACAAGAATTATAACTCAAAGATTAAATAATTCAAAGGCATTTTAGCTGTCAATATGGCACACACCTTTGCAAATTTGTATGCTTAAAGTTTGAGATGTGTAAATATTTTAATATGTATTTTATCAGTAATTAAAAAATGCTTCATAAATTGTTGGAATAGATTAGCAGATCCGCAAATCCCTTGGCCAGAACATGGAAATTTGCATTTAATTTTGTATCCCATATGTATGTTTCATGTCAGAATTCATTATTCATTTGAGTCATTCCCATTAAAAGAGCAATATTTTGGCTTGAAACATCAAGTCAACCAGATCTTGACCTATGATAAAATTAATTGAAAAAATGACAAATTAATGGGTAGGTAGAACCCCCTTCTATTAATTAATTGCACATAATCAGCAACGTTAGTTTTTGTATAGTAAAAGAACAACTTACACACATTCAACAATCATATCAATAAATACATTACATGTATTTTTTATGTGTACAGTTTCTCTCTATGTTAAGGATGTTGGTTTTTATTTGATTAGATAAGAGGTGTGAATGAGAAATTGGGGGAAAAGATTTGGAGTGAAACGAAAAGTTTGAAGTTGTTTCTTTTACGAATGTACTTTGTCCCTCATCGGAAAATGGAAAGAAAATCTTTGTGCTTATATAGAGAAGCACATCTTCTAGATTTTAAAGAGTTGAGAAAAAGTGGTGCCTCGCACGTCGTCGTCTTCGGATTTGGTCAATTGATTGATAATTTTTTGGACCAAATTTATTTTTCATTTTCCATTATTTGTTCTTTCTTTTTCATGATATTTTCTCGCGCATTTTATTTCGCGGATAATTTTCTAACACTCTAACAGTTGTTTTTGAACTTAAAATTCGCGACCAAAACAGAAATGTTTTCTGCCAAAATGGTACCTCATATGAACAGGTACCTTCGCAACTATTCAACCCAGACTGTTTGGATTTAAATTCAGAGGTTTAGCCTCATTTTCTAACCACCGAAACTTGCATACTCTCCCCCCTCTCTTCTGCATTTCTGCACTATTTTTTTCCAAAGCAAAACGTAAGCATAATTGTGGTTTACTGACGTTTGTTGAGTTCGACGAAATTCTGTAATTTCCATTGCCGGTATTACAGAATAGTTATTCCGTTCTATCCCGGGAGGGATTAATCCAATAACCTTGGGCAACAATGAGGGGATTAAATTCCTTAAGGAAACACAATATTCTGTTGGGCTCGGAACTTCTGTTTATTCTGTTTCTGCTTTTGTTTTGTTTTATTTTTTGCAGAAATTATCTTCGAATACAGATACTAATAAGCTTAAGGAATTTAATATATATTTTGTGTTCATCTTACTTTTTACTTTGGGAGACTAAATCCTAGCGATTTTCTACTGCCGTTTTGGAGATTAAAATCTTCGAATTTTCTACTCCAGTTTGAGATTAAAGTCTTTGTGACTTTCTACTCAATTCGAAATTAAAATCTTTGTGATTTTCTACTCAGTTGTTGTATTCGGTTTTAAGATATAAAAACTTCACCGACATACTAATTGTGGTTGTGTCAATTCTTTTTACCGAAAAATGACAACATGTGTGGAACAACAGAATAGTTCTGTTGGGATGGCTACTGCGTCTTCAAGTTGCACAACGCCTGCACCGGCGATGGCGCCGACAGAAAAGCCTCAAAAGTTTTCCGGCATGGACTTTAAGTGTTGGCAGTAGAAAATGTTCTTCTACCTGACTACACTCAGTTTGCAGCACTTTATCAGCGAGGATGTTCCAGTTCTAGGAGAAGAAACTCCTGAAAATGAGCGATTTGTGGTTACGGAGGCATAGAAGTATTCTGATTTCTTATGCAAAAAATTATATTTTAAGTTACTTGGAAGACATCTTGTACAATATTTATAGCGTCATGAAAATATCAAGAGAGTTGTGAAATGCTCTTGAAAAGAAATACAAGACTGGAGATGCTGCACTTAAGAAATTTGTGGCCGCCAAATTTTTAGATTTCAAAATGGTTGACGACAAATCTGTCATAACGCAAGTCCAAGAATTACAAGTGATTGTTTATGACCTCCTTGCTGAAGGTATAAATCGAATCAATATTTTTATTCAAGATATTAATTATTTTACTAATTATAAATTTATAATTGAAGGTATGGTCATAAAGGAAGCGTTTCAAGTTGCGGCATTTATTGAAAAGTTGCCTCCGCTGTGGAAAGACTTTAAGAATTACTTGAAACATAAGCGCAAGGAGATGAAGCTTGAAGACCTTATTGTTCGTCTACGGATTGAAGATGACAACAAGGCTGCTGAGAAGAAGTCCCATGGTAACTTAACAATAATAGGAGCAACTATTGTTGAGGAAGCGTCTACAAGCAACAGAAAGAGAAAGAAGTCATCTGGTCCAAAGAATTACCCGACAAGAAGAAGTTCAAAGGTAATTGCCACAACTCTGGAAAGGTTGGACATAAGAATGTGGATTGCCATGCATAGAAGAAGGACAAGAAGAAGAGTCAAGCAAACATGGTTGAAAAGAATGACGAAATGGAGGACTTATGTGCCATGCTATATGAATGCAGCTTGGTAGGAAATCCCAAGGAGTGGTGGATTGATTCTGGAGCCACTCGCAATCAATA
The DNA here is from genome assembly GCA_000715115.1 of Nicotiana otophora. NCBI lineage: Eukaryota > Viridiplantae > Streptophyta > Magnoliopsida > Solanales > Solanaceae > Nicotiana > Nicotiana otophora. The sequence goes on along the minus strand of AWOL01S0058573.1, from coordinate 72,259 downwards.
GTGACATAGAATCCATATTACGTAATCATACTTGGGAATTGGTTGATCTTCCTCCAGGAAATAAACCCTTAGGTTCTAAGTGGATTTTCAAAAGAAAAATAAAAGTTGATGGTACTAGTGACAAATATAAGGCGAGATTAGTTGTCAAAGGGTTTAGACAAAGAGAATATCTTGATTATTTTGATACATACTCGCCGGTAACGAGGATTACATCTATTCGGGTGCTAATAGCGTTAGCCGCCGTGTATGGTCTTGAATCCATCAGATGGATGTGAAGACAACCTTCTTAAATGGAGATTTGGAGATAGAAATTTATATGGAACAACCTGAAGGGTTCGTGGTTCCCGGAAAAGAAAAGAATGTGTGCCGACTTGTCAAGTCACTTTACGGATTGAAACACAAGCATCCAAACAATGGCATGCGAAATTTGACCAAACAATGTTGGCAAATGGATTTAAGATTAATAAGTATGATGAATGTGTTTACATTAAAAATACTACAAATCATATAGTCACTGTATGCTTATATGTTGATGAATATTAATAATGAGTAAATTTTGCAGATATAAATGCTACTAAGTGTATGCTTGCTAGCAAGTTTGATATGAAAGACTTAGGAGTTGCTGATTTAATTATAGGAATTAAAATCCATAGGACTCCTCAAGGAGTGGCATTGTCTCAATCACATAACGTTAAAATAGTACTTGAAAAATTCAAGTATTTAGATTTCAAAGTCGCAAAGACCCCGATTGATGTAAATGTAGCTCTTACAAAGAATTTAGGTCAGAGCAAATCTCAACTGGATTATGTCTAGTGTTGGAAATTTTAATGTATATCATGAATTGTACACGACCTGATATAGCTTGTGCAGTAAGTAAACTGAGTCGTCACATAAGTAATACCGACCAAACTCATTGGATGACAATGAAACGAGTTTTGGGGTATCTAAAATACACCAAAGATTATGCTTTGCACTACAATAAGTATTCCGCGATAATTGAAGGATATAGTGATGCAAATTGGATCACAGGATCATTAGAAACAAAGTCCACAAGTGGATACGTGTTTACTATTGGTGGAGGAGTAGTGTCTTGGAAGTCAACCAAATAGACGTGCATCACTTTCTCTACAATGGAGTCTGAGTTTATAACTTTAGATAAGGCTGGAGAAGAAGCTGAATGGCTCCAGAATGTTTTGGAAGATATTCCATTTTGGCCAAACCAGTGACTCTTGTATGCAAACACTGCGATAGTCAAGCAGCAATAGGAAGGACTGGAAGCGTTATGTATAACGGAAAATCCCATCGCATACGACGAAGACATAATACCGTTAGACAACTACTCTCTAGTGGAATTATCACAATTGACTACATAAAGTCAAAAGATAATGTATGAGATCCGCTTACAAAGGCCTAAATAGAGAGGCAGTTGATAAATCATGGAAGGGAATGAGACTATGGCCGAGGACAAGTCACTGTGGCGGTAACTATAACTAGAAAATTGGAAATCCCAAGATCTAGGTTCAAGGAGATAAAACAAAGTCATTAGTGACGCTTAACCATTGTCAAATAAAATTTTAGTCTATTCTCGTTATGAAACAATGTTTAGTACCAAGGATAAAATGTTAAGGCTTTTTAATGGTTTCTAAGTTAGATACGGAGTATATCAAATAATGTATCTATAGGATAACACGTTTAGGAATCACTTATATAAGTGTAAAGTGTAAGCCGCTTCAAGGAGAAATCTGTAAGGCCAGTTCTCTATGCACTTATGAACCAGGCGTTGTTCATGGCTGAAATAAACACAACAATGAGAACCAAAGGCGGTTAAAGGGTTGATTGTATGATTTATGGATGTCTAGGTATACATCAAAGTTCGACGGTTCAAAGATATCATCTTCACGACCCAAAACTTAGTCCGTCGTGATGGCGCCTAACATGGTACTAGGCAAGCCGACACCTCAAAATATTTCCAACACTTTTAAATGAAAAATAAAATGAACTAAAACAAGTTTAATTAATTACAGCTCTTATAAACTGGATAGAAGATCAAAACTCAATACAGAAGTTCCCAAAACCAAGGTGTCACTAAGTACATGAGTGTCTATATATCACAAGTCTGAAATATTGTCTATGAAAAACTGAAACTAAATGCATAAAGCTGAAAGATAGGGAAGGAGGGTCAAGGTCTGCGGATGCCAGGCAACTACCTCGAAATCTCCGAATGGCTAAGCAGCTCAGATAATCAACACCCACCGTGTCCGAAAATACCTGGATCTCTCCAGTTTCTCGGGCTCACCAGAATTATATTATTCAGCCCAAACAATAATGATATGATGTATCAAGTAAATGACAACATAGACCGAGACATAATATGTAAATAATAGTTGTGATCGAGTACAAATGGCATTTAGCGCAAATAATTCAACATGTAACACGACCTCTGAGGGCCCAACAGTACCAACATGTAGTCTAAGCAGGATTTCTAACATGATTGACAGCTCAATAGCTCTAACACATGGTAAAAATACGGGTAACAACAAGATTAATCAACTATTCAGTTTTATGGAATCAACCAAGTCACAATTCTTAAGATGCACACCCACACGCCCGTCACCTAACGTGTGCATCACCTCAACACTAATCATATAACACGTAATTCATGGTTTTGTACCCTGGGAACCAAATTTAGAAATGTTACTTACCTCAAACTGTGCGAAACTCTACTCCAACAAGCCATTGCCTCGCGAAACAGCCTCTGAATGCCTCGAATCTAGCCACAAATAGTTTGATACAATCAACACGAGCTAAAGGAATCAATTCTATAAGAAAATACTAAGTTCCCAGTCAAAAGTCAAAGAGTCAACTCAAAAGTCGGCCCCCGAGCCCACGCCTCAGAACCCAACAAAGTCATAAAATCTGGAAGCCCATTCAACCACGAGTCCAACCATACCAAATTTACCAAAATCCGACACCAAATCATCACTCAAATCCCCAATTTAAACTCTCCAATTTACACCTCAAAACCACACAACCTAGGTGGGAATTCAATAGAGAAACATAATTATTGAATAAAAATAACCACAAGTGACTTAACTCAAGAATCCCTTCGAAATCCCTCTCAAAAAGCGCCCTAATCCGAGTTTGCAAAGTCAAGAAATGATAAAACCCTCGGAACCCAACGTTTATATTCTGTCCAGGCTTTCTCGCACCTGCGACAACTTACCCGCACTTGCGGCTTCGCGGAAGCGACAACTCTCCCTTTTCTGTGGTAATTCACTAGGGGACAGACCTTCGCACCTGCAGAAACATTCTCCGATTCTGCGCATACGCAGATGCGACTTCCTTCCGCTCCTCCGCTTCTGCGCTCAACCTCACCACATCTACGACCACACAGGTGCGGTCAAACCTTTGCACCTGTGACCACTGCATTCCCTTCTCCTGGCCGCATATGCGCTTCCCAGCTCGCACCTTCGAGCTTGCACCTGCGATCAAAGATCCGCAGGTGCGATTGCACCAGAAGACTCCCAGCTTTAGCATCCCTTTAACTCCAAACCTTGATGCATTAACCACCCGAACTCCACTCGAGGCCACCGGGACCTCGACCAAATATACCAACAATTCCTAACGCACGATACGAACTTAGTCGAGTCTTCAAATCACATCAAACAATGCTAAAACCATGGATCGTGCATCGATTCAAGCCTAATGAACTTATGAACTTCCAACTTCTACATTCGACGCCGAAACATATCAAATCAAGTCCGATTGACCTCAAATTTTGCACACAAGTCAAAAATGATGCTACGGACCTACTCCAACTTTTGGAACCCCAATCCGAGCCTAGTAACCACAAAGTCCACTCTCGGTCAATCTTCTAAATTTTCAACTTTCGCCATTTCAAGCATAATTCAACTACGGACCTCCAAATCACAATCCGTACACGCTCCTAAGTCCAAAATCACCCAACGGAGCTAACAGATCCATCGAAACTCTATTTCGGAGTCGTTTACATATAAGTCAATATCCAGTCAACCTTTTTAACTTAAGCTTCCAACCTTGAGACTAAGTATTTCATCTCATTCTGAAACCTCTCCGGAGCCGAACCAATTATCCCGACAAGTGACATAGCAACCAATAAGTATAAAATGAGCATTAAATAGGGATTGGGGCTACAACTCTCAAAACGACCGGTCGGGTCGTTACCCTCCCCCCCTAATTTTCTGACCACCGAAATTTGCATACTCCCCCCTCTCTCTTCTGCATTTCTGCACTGTTTTTTTCTAATACAAAAGTTAAGCATAAGTGTGGTTTATTGCCGTTTGTTGAGTTCGACAAAATTCTGTAAATTTCATTGCCGATATTACAGAATTGTTGTTCCGTTCTATCCTGGGTGGGATTAATCCATTAACCTTGGGCAATAGTGATGGGATTAAATTCCTTAAGGAAATACAGTTTTTTATTGGGTTCAGAACTTTTGTTTATTCTGTTTCTATTCTGTTTCTGCTTCTGTTTTGTTTTATTATTTGCAGAAATTATTTTCGAATATAGATACTAACAAGCTTAAGGAATTTAATATATATTATGTGTTCATCTTACTTTCTGCTTTGGGAGACTAAAATCCTAGAGATTTTCTACTCCCGCTTTTGAGATTAAAATCTTCGAATGTTTTACTCCAGTTTGAGATCAAAGCCTTTGTGTCTTTCTACTCAATTCGAGATTAAAATCCTTGTGATTTTCTACTCGATTGTTTGTATTCGATTTGAAGATATAAAAACTTTACCGACTTACTAATTCTGGTTGTGTCAATTTCTTTTATAGAAAAAATGACAACAAGTGCGGAACAACAGAATGGTTCTGTCGGGACTACTACTGCTGCAATGGCTACTGAGTCTTCAAGTCGCACTACGCTTGCACCGGCGATGGCACCGACAGAAAAGCCTGGAAAGTTTTATGCGAAAATGTTCTTCTACCTGACCATATTCAGTTTGCAGTGCTTTATGAGCGAGGATGTTCCAGTTCTGAGAGAAGAAACTCCTGAAAATAAGCGATTTGTGGTCACGGATGCACGGAAACATTCTTAATTCTTATGCAAAAATTATATTTTAAGTTGCTTGGAAGACAGCTTGTACAATGTTTATAACGTCATTAAAATATCAAGAGAGTTGTGAAATGCTCTTGAAAAGAAATACAAGATTGAAGATGTTGGACTTTAGAAGATTGTGGCCGCCAAATTTCTGGATTTCAAAATAGTTGACGGCAAATCTGTCATAATGCAAGTCCAAAAATTGCAAGTGATTGTTCATGACCTCCTTGCTGAAGGTATAAATCGAGTCAATATTTTTATTTCAAGATATTGATTATTTTACTAATTATAAATTTATGATTGAAGGTATGGTCATAAATGAAGCGTTTCAAGTTGCGGCATTTATTGAAAAGTTGCCTCCGCTGTGGAAGGACTTTAAGAATTACTCGAAATATAAGCGCAAGGAGATGATGCTTGAAGACCTTAGTATTCGCCTACAGATTAAAGATGACAACAAGGCTGCTGAGAAGAAGTCCTGTGGTAACTCAACAATAATGGGAGCAAATATTGTTGAAGAAGCATCTACAAAAAATTAAAAAGAGAAAGAAGTCGTCCGGTCCAAAGAATTATCCGAGCAAGAAGAAGTTCGAAGGTAATTGCCATAACTATGGAAAGGTTGGACATAAGGCTGTGGATTGCCGTGCACCGAAGAAGGACAAGAAGAAGAGTCAAGCAAACATGGTTGAAAAGAATGACGAAATGGAGGACCTATATGCCATGCTATCTGAATGCACCTTGGTAGGAAATCTCAAGGAGTGGTGAATTGATTCTGGAGCCACTCGCCATGTTTGTGCTAACAAAGAGTTATTTGCCTCTTATGTCCCCGTAGGGGCCCGACGAGACTATCTTTATGGGAAACTCCGCAACATCAAAAATTGAAAGAGTTGGGATGATATTTTGAAGATGACTTCGGGCAAAGTATTGACTCTAAACAATATTCTGCGTGTTCTTTGAATTCGCAAGAATTTGGTCTCTGTTGGACTTCTTATCAAGAATGGTCTCTGAAAAAGTTGTAATAAGTAAGAATGATGTTGTCACGACCCGAAATTTTCTACCGACGAGACCGTGATGACGCCTAACATTTCACTTGCCAGGCAAGCCAACGTTAGAGAATCATTAAACCAATTCCTTATTTTCATTCATTAAGTAACAATAATTAACTAAAATAATATAAAATGAGTGCGGAATATCATAAAAACTGTATTAATTACTACCACCCGGATCTGGAGTCACAATTCACGAACATTCTATAATTTACTACAAGTAATAATCTGAAAGAAATACAATTGTCTGAATAAAAGAATCAGTAGAACATAAATGATAGACGGGGACTTCAAGGTCTGTAGACGCCGACAGATCTACATTGAGTCTCCGGACAGAGGACCAATAGCAAAATCTTGATCAACCAGAGCCGATATCAAAATCTACAGAAAGTGCAGAGTGTAACATCAGTATAACCGACCCTATGTACTGGTAAGTGTCGAGCCTAACCTCGACGAAGTAGTCACGAGGCTAAGGCAAGACACCTACAATCAACCTGTACAATTTAACAGTGTATACGCAAATAACAGGAATGAAGAACTAACCAGGAAATGTCGGGAGGAGAAAACATACTGAGGGGAATACTAGATAAAAAACTACAACAGAATGATCACTGGAGCAGTCAATATACCATAAATCAACAGGAATAGTGAATACAATAAGGAAAAATAATGCACGGCATCACCCTTCGTGCTTTTACTCTCAATCTCACCATAAAATTAATAGAAACGGCACGACATCACCCTTCGTACTTTTACTCTCATATCATGGCACGACATCACCCTTCGTGCATTAACACTCACAATATGGCACGGCATCACCCTTCGTGCATTAACACTCACAATATGGCACGGCATCACCCTTCGTGCATTAACACTCACAATATGGCACGGCATCACCCTTCGTGCATTAACACTCACAATATGGCACGGCATCACCCTTCGTGCATTAACACTCACAATATGGCACGGCATCACCCTTCGTGCATTAACACTCACAATATGGCACGGCATCACCCTTCGTGCATTAACACTCACAATATGGCACGGCATCACCCTTCGTGCATTAACACTCACAATATGGCACGGCATCACCCTTCGTGCATTAACACTCACAATATGGCACGGCATCACCCTTCGTGCATTAACACTCACAATATGGCACGGCATCACCCTTCGTGCATTAACACTCACAATATGGCACGGCATCACCCTTCGTGCATTAACACTCACAATATGGCACGGCATCACCCTTCGTGCATTAACACTCACAATATGGCACGGCATCACCCTTCGTGCATTAACACTCACAATATGGCACGGCATCACCCTTCGTGCATTAACACTCACAATATGGCACGGCATCACCCTTCGTGCATTAACACTCACAATATGGCACGGCATCACCCTTCGTGCATTAACACTCACAATATGGCACGGCATCACCCTTCGTGCATTAACACTCACAATATGGCACGGCATCACCCTTCGTGCATTAACACTCACAATATGGCACGGCATCACCCTTCGTGCATTAACACTCACAATATGGCACGGCATCACCCTTCGTGCATTAACACTCACAATATGGCACGGCATCACCCTTCGTGCATTAACACTCACAATATGGCACGGCATCACCCTTCGTGCATTAATACTCACAATATGGCACGACATCACCCTTCGTACATTAACACTCACAATATGGCACGGCATCACCCTTCGTGCATTAACACTACCCCTTACCATAATGCAATGCATAAATAACAACAGGGAGATAGAATAACAAGTACAAACCGTACTCCAACATTCGGTTCCATAATATCAATCTCAACTTGAAATAAAAACTCAAGAAAATCTGTAAACATAATAAGAACGATAATTTGGATAACACTAGTATAACACGTAGCAATTTGGCATAGGAATGAGACAATGTCAGAAAAATAGAGAAACATGAAAAAATAGGTAAATTGGCGGCGCATAGGTACTCGTCACCTCACATATATGCCGCTCACATGAATTTCACTTAGCAATTAATCTAAGGTTCCTAATTCCCTCAAGTCAGGGTTAGATACAACACTTACCTCGCTCCGAAGGCCACTTAATCCTCAATCATAGCCTTTCCTTTGGAATTCACCTCCAAACCACTCGTATATATTCAAAAATGACTCAATAATATCAAATATTGCTAAAGGAATCAATTGTATTGCATAAATTAAATTTTCCAAATTTTCCTCCAAAAAGTAGAAAAATCGACCCCGGCCCGCTTGGTCAAAATCCGAGGTTCGGACCAAAATTCTTTTACCCATTCACCCCGAGCCTGAATATGTAATTAGTTTTGGAATCCGACCTCAAATTGAGGTCTAAATCCCCAAATTCCCGAAATCCCTATTTTCTACCCTAGCCCCTAATTCTACCATAAAAACTCTAGATTTTTGGTTGATAATTCAAGGAATGTAATGGGTAATTGAAAGAAAATGGTTTAGAATCACTTACCAACACTTTGGGGAAGAAAATGACTCTTGAAAATCGCCTCTACCCGTTTGGTTCTTGAAAAATGTTGAAGAAATAGCTTAAACTCGTGTTTGATTTTGTTTTATGCACTGGGCGACAGTGTGCATCGCGTTCGCGAGGCCACTGTCACGTTCGCGAAGGGTATTGGTTGCCAAGCCTTCGCGTTCGCGAGACGTTGCTCACATTCGTGATGGTTACGCTCCCCTGGCCTTCGCGTTCGCGAGACGTTGCTCGCGTTCGCGATGAAAGAACGACCAACCCTCCCCCAGGTCCCCAAGTGCTTCGCGTTTGCGATGTGCAGGTCGCGTTCGCGAAGGGTAAATCCCCCATCACTTCGCGTTCGCGACCAGGACTTCGCATTCGCGATGAAGGATTCTCAGCCTCACCGGATTACTCTTCGCGTTCGCGAGAGTACCTTCGCGAACGCGACCTGCACATCGCAAACGCGAAGCACTTGGGGACCTGGGGGAGGGTTGGTCGTTCTTTCATCGCGAACGCGAGCAACGTCTCGCGAACGCGAAGAAGGACATGCCAGAACACAGATTCTGCAGAAAAACGAGATTTCCAAAGTCTAAAACATCCTGTGGCCTATCCAAAACTCACCCGAGCCCTCGGGGCTCCAAACCAAACATGCACACAAGTCTAAAAACATCATACAAATTTTCTCGCATGATCAAATCGCCAAAATAACACCTAGAACTCTAAATTTGTCACCAGGTCAAATGAAATTCTCAAGAACACTTTAAAATTCATAACTTTTCAACTGGACGTCCAAATCACGTCAAATCAACTCCGTTTCTCACCAAATTTCACAGACATGTCTTAAATATCATAATGAACCTATACCGGGCTCCGAGACCAAAATACGTACCCGATACTAACAATGCCAATAATCAATCAATTCTTAAAAACAAATAATTTCTAAACTTTTAATTTTCATCAAAAATTCATAACTCAAGCTAGGGACATCCAAATTCGATTCTGAGCATACGCCCAGGTACCATAATTCGATACGGACCCACCGAGACCGTCAATACACGGATCTGGGCCCGTTTACCAAAAATATTGACCGAAGTCAACTAAAATTAATTTTTAAGGCAAAAATTCTTATTTTTATTAGTTTTCAACATAAAAGCTTTCCGGAAACCTGCCCGGACTGCACACGCAAATCGAGGAGGATAAAAATGAGATTTTTAAGGCTTAAGAGTACCGATTCGAGTTCTAAAATATAAGATGATCTTTTGGGTCATCACAAATGTGTATGTAGGAAAATGTTATCTAACTGAGGGCCTTTTCAAGTTGAATGTAATAGTTATTGGCATCAATAAATTTCAAGCTTCTTCTTACTTACTTGAGTCAAATAATTTATTGCATGCATGTTTAGGTCACGTCAACTTCAAAACTATATGAAAAATGGTTAACTTGGAAGTATTGACAAAATTTGAATGCGATAATTTGAAATGTCAAATGTGTGTGGAATCTAAGTATGATAAACATCCTTATTAGTCAGTTGAAAGGGTCTCAAATCCTTTAGAATTAATTCACACAGATATTTGCGACATGAATTTAATACCATCTCGCGGTTGGAAAACGTATTTCATAATTTTTATTGACGACAGTACTAGATATTGCTATATTTGCTTAATTAATGGTAAATATTAAGCAATTGAGGCATTCAAGCAATACAAAAATAAAGTTAAAACGCAACTAAACAAAAATATCAAAAATGATAAGAAGTGATAGGGGAGCTACGTGTGTACGAGGTGACAAGATTGATAGGATGTGCAGGTGCGCAAGCTACTCCATAGAAGCGTACTTGGCCAAACTTGGTGAGAACTGCACCTGCGATGGATTTTATGTAGGTGCGGCGTCGCAGGTGCGACCCAAGGTCCGCAGAAGCAAAAAATTGCTGGGCAGTGAGGCCTTTTAATCTGAGACTTAGGCCATTTTTTACTCACATTTCATTTGGTCTCTGGCGATTTTGAGAGCACATTTAAGGGGGATTCTCATCAACATCCTAAGGTAAGTAACTCCCACCCATTTTCAAGTTAATTATGCTGATTTTAGGAAGATTAAACATGAAAAAATTGTGAAAACTTGTGGGATTTGTGAAGAACCTAGGGTTTGGGTAAATTTGGGATTTGATCACGAATTTGGTGATGGAAAGGGGAGCAAATTATAAATTTGAATTCGGGAATTCATGGGTAACATTTATCTTCAAATGTTTTCGGAATCCGGGCACGTGGGCTCGCATGTGAATTTTAGATATCTTTCAATTTGGGTTGGATAATTACTCCAATAGCTAAATTATAAACTTTTGAGAATATATTTACTAATTTATAGGACTTTTGATTAGTTTTGTAGTTCTCGGCATTGTTTGGAGAGTTCTAGTGAGGTTGGAGAGCCGGATTGAGGACTTGTAACTAAGGTAAGTCTCTTGCCATTCCAGAGAGTACTTATCGCCCGCGAGCTATTCAGGGTTCCTCAAGTGGGTATTCAGGCCATCGGGGTTAGACTTCAAGTCAAATGTCCACCATTCTGAGGGGCCGTTTCGAGTGCGAGGATCTTGGCCACGTGAAGAGGTTTTGTCCCAAACTTCGGGGCAAGGCCGAGCAGCAGGACTATCGTCCCATGCTTATCGCACCTGCTACCACACTGCCCACCCGGTCGGCCAAAGGCAGAGGGCAGGTGGTTAGGGGTCGTCCTAGAGGTGGAGGCTAGTCAGGTGGTGCTCTGCCGATGCAGTGATTACATGTACTATTTTTGTTTGTCGGAGGGATGCCTCGGTATTATTTCATCCAGGGTCTGCTTACTCCTATGTTTATTCTCTATTTGCTCTTTATTTGGGTTTGTCCCGCGAGTCCTTGGGCATTCCTATATATATATATATATCTACGTTAGTGGGTGATTCTGTTATTGTGGATTGGGTTTACCGGTCATGTGTGGTGACTTTCTATGGAGATGAGACCCGAGCAGATCTTCTATTGCTCGATATGGTTGATTTCGAGGTTATCTTGGGCATGGACTGGTTGTCCATGTACCATGCCATTCTTGGTTGCTATGTTAAGATTGTTACCTTGACGATGCCTGAGTTGCCTACTTAGACTTTGTTTGGGATACTACTGCAGAGACTCCCGCGTTGAATTCAGTGTCGGTGGTGCGTGAGTTTTATTATGTTTTTCCTGCTTATCTACTTGGTATGCCGCCGATCGAAACATCGATTTCGGCATTGATTTGGTACTGGGCACCCAACCTATTTTTACCTCGCCCAATCGTATGGATCCTAAGGAGCTTAGAGAGTTAAAGGAGCATCTTCAGGAGTTACTTGAGAAGGGGTTCATTAGACCTAGTGTGTCGCCTTGGGGCGCAACGGTGTTGTTTGTGAAAAAGAAGGGCGGGAGTATACGGATGTGTATTAATTACCGCCAGTTGAACAAAGTCACCATCACTGGGTATTGATGATTTGTTTGACCAGTTTCAGGGTGCCAGGGTGTTCTCTAAGATTGACTTGAGATCTGGGTATCATCAGCTGAAGATTCGTGCTTCAGATATTTTAAAGATGACTTTCCGTACTAGATATGGCCACTGTGAGTTTTTGGTGATGTCATTCGGCTTGAATAATGCCCCGATGGAGTTCATGGATTTGATGAACCGAGTGTTCAGACCGTATCTTGATTCATTTGTCATTGTCTTCATTGACGACATGTTGATCTACTCGCATAGTATGGATGAGAACGAGCAACATTTGAGATTAGTGCTTCAGACCTTGCGGAAATAGAAGCTTTATGCTAAGTTCTCCAAGTGTGAGTTGTGGTTAGATTATGTGGCTTTCTTGGGGCATGTTGTGTCAGGTGAGAGAATTAAGGTGGATCCCAAGAAGATTGAGGCGGTTCAGGGTTGGTCTCATCCTACCACAGCGACCGAGATTAGGAGTTTCTTGGTGTTAGTAGGGTATTATCGTCGGTTCGTGGAGGGTTTCTCGTCTATTGCAGCGCCCTTGACTAGATTGACCCAGAAGGGTGCTCCATTCAAATGGTCCGGTGATTGTGAGGCAAGCTTTCAGAAGATCAAGTCGGCTTTGACTACAACACCAGTTTTAGTGTTGCCTTCCGTTTCATGGATGTATACTGTATATTGTGACGCTTCACGTGCTGGCCTGGGTTGTGTATTGATGCAGGAGGGTCGAGTTATTGCATATTCTTCACATCAGCTGAACACCCACGAGAAGAATTACCCCGTGAATGATTTGGAGTTGGCCGCGATAGTTCATGCTCTCAAAATCTAGAGGCACAATCTTTATGGGGTGTCCTGTAAGGTTTCCACTGATCATCGCAGCGCGCAGTATTTGTTCAAGCAGAGGGATCTTAATTTGAGGTAGCCCATGTGGATTGAGTTACTAAAGGACTATGATATTACCACCTTTATCATCCGGGCAAGGCGAATATAGTTGCGGATGCCTTGAGCAGAAAGGCCGGGAGTATGGGTAGTTTTGCATTCATTCCAGCGGAGGAGAGACCTTTGGCTTTGGATATTCAGTCCTTAGCTAACAGATTTATGAGGTTGGATATTTCAGAGCCCAGTCGGATTCTTGCTTATGTCGTGGCTCACTCTTTATTACTTGAGCGGATCAAGGCTCGTCAGTACGATGATTCGCACTTGCTGGTTCTCAAAGAGACGGTACTACAGGGTGGTTCCAAAGAGGTTACTATCGGTGAGGATGGTGTCCTGCGGCTCCAGGGTCGCCTATATATTCCTAATGTTGATGGTTTGCGGGAGAAAAACCTAGAGGAGGCACACAATTCTCGGTATTCTATTCATCCAGGGGATACGAAGATGTATCGCGATCTGAGGTAACATTATTGGTGGCGGCAGATGAAGAAGGACATAGTTGAGTATGTGGTGAGATGTCTAAACTGCCAGCATGTCAAGTATGAGCACTAGAGACCAGGTGGCCCACTCCAGCAGATGGTTATACCAGAATAGAAGTGGAAATGCATCACTATGGACTTCGTTGTTGGGTTGCCACGGACGTTGAGGAAGTTTGATGTCGTTTGGTCCATTGTCGATGGGTTGACCAAGTTGGCACATATTATTCTAGTGGTGACTACTTACTCTTCAGAGAGGTTGGCCCAGATTTATATTCAGGAGATTGTTCTGTTACATGGTGTGCATATTTCCATCATATTAGATAGAGGCCCTCAGTTCACTTCGCATTTCTGGATGGCAGTGCACATCAAGTTGGGTACCCGAGTAGAGCTAAGCACAACTTTTCATCCACAGATCGACGGGCAGTCGGAGCGGACAGTTCAAATTATGGAGGATATGATCAGAGCATGTGTCATTGACTTCGAAGGTCAGTGGGATAGATTCTTGCCCTTGGCAATGCTTACAACAACAGTTATCTGTCCAGCATCGAGATGGCTCCATTTGAGGCTTTATATGGTCGGCTCTATCATTCGCCCATCGGATGGTTTAACCCCGACGAGGCAAAGTTATATGGTAGTGATTAGTGAAGGATGCCTTGGAAAAGGTAAAATTGATTCAGGAGTGACTTCGCACCGCACAACCTAGACAGAAGAGTTACGTGGATCAGAAGGCGCGTGATTTATCATTTATGGTGGCTGAGAAGGTTCTCTTTAAAGTTTCGCCGATGAAGGGAATCATGAGGTTCGGGAAGAAGGGCAAGCTGAGCCCAAGGTTTATTGGCCCATTTGAGGTGTTGAGGCGAGTCAGGGAGGTTTCTTATGAGCTTGCTTCGCCTCCTAGTCTATCGGGAGTTCATCTGGTCTTCCATGTGTCTATGCTCCGGAGGTATCATGCCGACAAGTCACACGTGCTAGATTACATCACGGTTCAGCTAGATGAAAGTTTGGGTTATAAAGAGGAGCCAGTTTTCATTTTTGACAAATAGGTTCGTCAGTTGAGGTCCAAGAAGATTGCTGCGGTAAAGGTCCATTAGAGGGGTCAACTAGTCGAGGAAGCGACTTGGGAGGCCGAGTAGGACATGAGGAGCAGATATCCACACCTTTTCAGCACTCCAAGTATGATTCTAGACCCGTTCGAGGACGAACGTTTGTTTAAGAGGTGGAGAATGTAACGACCCGACCGGTCGTTTTTCTTTCTAAATTCTCGTTCCTCTAATTAAGATTCCCCGTATGTGCTTTTACTATTTTATGACATACGGGGATAGTTGGTTTAGGTTTGGAAGGGGTCGGGTTGAAATCGGAACACTTAGTTCATTAACAGTGGCCTATAATGGTTATTTCGCGGATAATTTATAACGCTCTAACGGTCATTTTTGAACTTAAAAGTCGCGACCAAAACAGAAATGTACCTCATATGAACAAGTACCTTCGCACATATACAACCCAGACTGTTTGGCTATAAATTTAGAGGTTTAGCCTCATTTTCTGACCACCGAAATTTGCATACTCTCCTCTCTCTCTTTTGCATTTCTATACTGGCTTTTTCCAAAGCAAAATGTAAGCATACGTGTGGTTTACTGTCGTTTTTTGAGTTCGACGAAGTTCTTTAATTTCTATTGCTGGTATTACAGAATAGTTGTTCTGTTCTATCCTGGGCGGGATTAATCCAATAACCTTTGGCAACACTGAGGGGATTAAAACCTTAAGGAAAAACAGTTTTCTGTTGGGCTCGGAACTTTTTTTTATTCTATTTCTATTCTGTTTAAGCTTCTGTTTTGTTTTATTTTTTGCAGAAATTATTTTCGAATATAGATACTAACAAAGGATATTGTTTATTCTTACCTTAATTTAACATTTAACTATACTAAACATGTTATTTGGTATAAACATCGAGTATGAGTATATTTCTTTTCTTTCAAGAGTTAAGATCTGCGTACACACTACCCTCCTCAAACCCTACTAGCAGGATTCCACTGGGTTTGTTGGTGTTAGTCTTTAAATACTTAAACTGAGATGAAGCACCAATTTTCACTTTGTTCGACATCAACATCTTTATTAAACTCTTCTTGGTTTGTTTCCTAGAGAGCTTAAAAATCATGGAAAGTTAACATCGATCCATATATACAGCATGTTTATATTTCTTTATAGCATTAGCAAAGAGAAATTTCATAGGAAGAAAATTACAAAGAGAGGGCTGGTAGTAAATTATCAACTGCTTATCATGTTTCTCTAATATAAATATTCAGCAAAGGAGCAGTTGAAAACCAATATCTAGACATCAAACAGGTTAAGTTATTGCTATATATCAAGAAATAATAAAACATAGCTTTAGAGGATAAATTATAAACATAGCTTTAGAGGGTACTTCCTATTCTACCTGCGACTTATAAATATTTGACGGTGACTTGTGCAAATGTAATTTTTTCATAAAGCACTACAGTTTACCTAATTACCATTCATACAAGGATAAATTATAAATATTTGACGATGAGTTATGCAAATATAAATTTTTCATAAAGCACTACAGTTTGCCTAATTACCATTCGTACACGGATAAAACTTGTATCGATTGTATTCATACAGCTCGTTGAAAGTCGAAGTCAAGACCTCCATTTACTAAGCTGGTACTCTATCCAACTCATGAGCTATAAGAGCTTGTTACTCTTTTGCTTCATTTCAAAACAATTGATCTCTTATTTCAGTACTACGGGTAGATTTGCTATAAAATTCAAATAAACCTACAAATGATAATTTTCTAAAAATATATCTATGAATGACAAATACAATATATATATTTGATGTGTCGTGAATTTTTCCGAACTTTTATATTTCTATTGAGAAATTTGAACTCCCATAACCATTGGGCCGGGGGAAGAAGAAGCCCACTGGTTGACTGTTGTAACTAGTTGGGACTTGGGCCTCTTGAACTTTTCAACGTTCTTGGACCTTTTAGCCCAAATCGGATATGTGTCTTAGGCCCTTCCTATCAAGAAAATGCTATCGGCATAAAAATTGTTGAAAATGACATTGTATAGCCAATCTCAAAATAATAGCTAGAAAGATATATATTTTTTGTATATATATACATTCTATATGTTATATACAAATATTATATAAATTTTATACACTCTTCAGGCTAATGAATGTAAATAGTGTATGGCACAGGTTGAAAGTAATAATACCCCATTAACAAGGGGTCTTAACATTTTTCATGCCTAGTCATAATAGTTCATTTACAAATTGTCAATATAGAGGGATATTCAATCTCTAGGGTTAGAGTTACTCCATTGACATATAAAATAATAAATCTTTATTTAATTAGAAAATTCATGCGTATTTCTGACATTTAATATCTATTAACCTACAAAAATATTTCGGCATATACGATAATGAAAAGAGAACTCTAAAATGATACTAAATTTGACGCTTAAGAAATTTAAACTACTACAACAACTGTATTTTTTTATGATAGATTTTACTGACTTTTTTACGTTTCTAGAGGTGCTACGATTCGAGTTGGCACCTAACCCACAACTTACGGCTTGTTTGGATTGTTGTTTGGCTTCTCCAAGCCGAAAGCACTTTTTTCAAACAAAAAAAAAAGGATACTTTTTTTTAAAGTTGAAGTGTTTGGCCAAACTTTTAGAAGAAAAAAAAATACTTTTGACCAGAAGTGGTTTTGGAGAATTACAAAAAAAAAAAGTTAGCTTATCTCCAAAAGCACTTTTGAGAAAAATACACTTAGAATTAATTTTTAAAAGCTTGGCCAAACACTAATTGCTGTTCAGAAGTGTTTTTTAAGTAAATTAGCCAAACACAAACCGGTTCTCACCAAAAGAACTTTTGAAAAAAATATTTCTCAAAATAAGCTTATTTTTGCAACTTGGCCAAATAGGCTAGTAGTTTCATAATGTATCATATTGTATTGTACTGTATTGTTTGATGAATACAATCTTTGGATACGTTGTATCGTTTGTCGTCATTTCATGATGTCACGTACCAACAGTATGAAGAATAAACTCGCAATATTACTAAAAAAACAAGATACATAGAACAATTATTATATAAAAAGTATGGTAAAAGTTAAAATATGATTATTTAATAATAAGGAATGGCAAGATGAATGGAAAAAAATAAGGTAGCGAAATCACCACACCAAATCTGTCATTCCATAAAGTGACAATTTTTGTCGTTACGTAACGATGAATTTAACTATACGATACAATAAAATTTAAGTAACAATCAAAACAAATATTATATTTCAAAGTAACATTACGATACAATACAATACATAACAACCATCCAAATTGAACTTCTTTTAAAAAATATTTGTACTTCTTTTGTATCTATTTCATTTTCTTTTATTAATGTTTGCAATTACTACTATGTTCCTACTATACATGTCCAGTATAAACTGGACACATGAAAATTCTGTCAAATATTATCTTAACACGTAATTTCCTTTTCTATCTTCTAACTACAAAGAATAGAGAGTGAAAACGTCCCTGGCTCCAAATACTATAACGACATTAACTAGTGGATAACCACTTCACAAAAAATTCAAGCTTTGGTTTGGGATTAGTCTCCAATTTCAAAAAAGGCTTAGTTAACCTAATAATTAAACTTATAAAGTTTAATTAATTAAAGGGATTACTTCGTAACTAAGATGCTTAGGAGATTAATTTATGTTAATTAAGATGCTTAATCATCTTTCCCAAGGCTGTATCATACAAAGTGTATAACACATGTATGTTCACGTTGAGCTATACAAATAATCAATAGCAGCAAATACCGCAAAATCGATGGTAAAGTTGGTTCACTCCTGACTCCACCACTATAATAAGGGACAATAATATTTTCTAGTACGATATTATCATTGAGTCAAATCATAACAAATAGTTTACACGTCGATTTTGCATTAAAAATAACAGTATATTCTCGTAAGATATTATTGTTGAGTCAAATCATGACTGATATATTAACTTAATTATGTCATTTATCAAATAAATGTACGCATAAACGTTACTTTGAAGATGCTCCACCTCAAAAATGTTGTGATTAAGTCAAATCACGATTGACAGATTCCCGTGATTGTGTTAATTAATCAAATAAGTGTATGCACTTTTGAATATGGTCAACCTCAAAATTGGTTGCGGGGTCCAAATACAGAATTGAGGGTAAAAAAAAAAAAAAAAAAAAAGGTAAAAGAAAGATGAAAAAAAAAACAAGGTAAATGAGAGGAATGAGGATATTTACCCAAAAAAATAAAAAAATAAAAAAATAAATTGAAACCTGCAACTCTTTGTGCTGGTCGATTCATGCTGAGGTGGCATTACTTGACATATAATTTGCAATTTTCCCTTCAAATTTTACGGATCTTAACATATTTAACAAATACAATTTTTATTTGCAAACACAAAAATGATAGTACTATTCTATTTACATGACCTTTTACAGGAAAAGTAAAGAAACAAATGAAAAAGAAATTCTTTAAAACCTTTAATTATTTACATATCCAGTTGCTCAGCATATTATTAAACTTCAGTGACCTTTTCAATGGGAATCAATGATTTTTTAATATATAACGATAGAGCTAAAAATATTAGCAAAAACTAATTGTTCCATCGTTAATTTTGTTTACAAAATTTGAGTTGTATATTATAATTAATAGGGCAATTTATACATTTGACTTGTCTGTCAAAAATAATTATATTCGTTATCAAATATACAAATATATATATATATATATATATATTATATTAATGCACAAAAATATATGTTTTGCTTGCTATTATTTTATTTTTTCCTAACTAATATTTGAGGCGCATTTGCCGAAGTCAGATTAACATGACAGAGAAATCCAAAGGGTACTAGGTTGTCTGCCATGATTAATATCTAAGCCCCACTTCTGCCAAAACCCATACTTGTATATTTTGACAAATGAATTATAACTTCCAATAAAATTTAAGCTAGCCTCTTGCAAAGAAACTAATATTATTCAGATATTAAAAAGGAAATGAAAGTCGTAAATGCCATTTTTAAAAACATTTTTCTAATGCTGATTAGGGCTAACAATGTTTCATCGAGTAGAAGATTCCTTCAAAATCACCTGTTGGAACTATTGCCAATTATATTTCACAACCAATCACCGAATCAGAAATGCAACTTTATGAGTTTTGAATTTTAAAATGATGGCTTTAAATGTCAATAAATGAGTTTTAAATTTAATATTTTTTTTCATATTTAGTGAACTTTTTAACATAAATACACTATTTGAGCACAAATTAACGAGTTCAGGCGAACTCGTAACTGGACTTCTAGCTCTTCACAATCGCGGACTATTCATTGTTAACTGCGAATGCCCTTTAATTATAGTGTGCTTCATCAAACAAATATTTTTTGCAATAGCATATAAAAACAAATAATTATAGTAATAAAATATACTCATTCAAATGAAAATAAAGGATCTTAATTTTACAGTATTCGATTTAGTAACAATATCTTAATAATCAGATAACAAATAAAACTTTAGCTACCCTAGGGTTTTACTATCATAAAAGATAGAAAAAAAGGACTAATGTCAATCAGGGGCGGATTTACAGGGAGGGTATAAGTTTACGTGAACTCATGCTTCCCTCCCTAATCTGCATATAGCACTATAATTTTCTGGTATAATACTTAATTAGATTTGGGTGAACCTAATCTCAATTTTTTTACGAACAACCGTCATCCTCTAACTAATTTCTTTATCATTTCTCTCATTTATATTTTTCTTCAAAGTTTTCTTTAATTTGTGAAGTGAGTTTTCTTCAAATAACGATGCTATTATCAATCATTTTTAAGGTATAAAATTTATTAAGAACAATTGTAAACTGAATAATATTTCTTTGTGATAATAATATTAAACATGGTTTGTTTGATAAGTTGTTGTCATAGCAAAACTTTGATGGAGTCAAGCTAGACGGTAGTATAGTGCACACATACTCTTAAAATCGTAGATACGTCTCTAATGTCAATATGTCATCCGGAGATCTGGCTATCAATTAAGTACTTCATAAATTGTGTTTAGCATATACCTCAAACTTAATTCATAACCAAGTATTTCAGGTTCATGCAAATTCACTGAGAAAACGTCAATTAGTGTGTATATCTCGAATTTTCACTAATTATTCAAAAGTAGACCAACAACAACAACAACAAACTCAATGTATTTTCACAAGTAGTTTGGAAAATTAGTGTGTATGCGAACCTTATCTATATCTTGAGAAGATAGAGAGGCTATTTCCGGTAGACTTTTGACTCGAGGAAAAATGAAAAAGAAACATTAGTAACAATAAACAGTAACACCAGCAATCCAACATGATAATCAAAGCGGAAAAAAAAGTAGTAATTAACAAAAATTTACAAATTAAACAATACATGACTAACACTGCTACTATTGGTATGAATAAAAAAAACACTCGACTATTTAGTCTTCTACCTTAATTCTCGATCTCTACGTCTTCCATTATTTTCTAAGAACGCTGTAACATGGGGCAGAGCACATCATTTCCTTCAATTCTAATGAAAATTATTCAAAAATCCTAAATCAGAAATCACTTGCATAAAGCTTAAAAAGAATAAAGAAAAAACTTAAAGGAAAATGGTATCCACGTCATGTATTGTACGGATTGTTCCCCATTTCAAGTGGGTTTACGTAAGAAAGCTTTCTCCTTTAAATCTCTTTCTCATTTTACAGATTTTGTATAAAATAAATAAAATCTTATCGCAGAGATTCTTCTGACCTACATGAAACAACCGACTGTTAAGCGAAAAAGATTGAACCAAAAAAGGGGCTTTCATGTAGGGCTTTCTTTCGATAGGGAAGTTGGGAATTCTTTCAAGGTTAATCAAACTGAATTAAATTTTTGTTTTTCGATAGAGGATATTTAGTAATATATTATATACCTCTAAAGCTAATATTTTATCAATATATACAATATAAGTTTCCAAACGAATGGTGATCAATTGACCACCCTTGCAACAAGGTAGCTTCACCCTTCCCTCCACTTAATTAAAAATATCGAGTTTGTCCTTATTCTTGAGTCCTCGAATGGAGAATTGAGAGATCTTCGTGGACCCCACATGGTGTGAATTATGAATTAGTTTGAATGAGTGGGTTACAAAAATAAACAATAAAACTACGAGCGAAAATTTGATCATAAGTTTAATAGGTAATCTGTTCTTTGGTTCACTGACTCTTACACCATAAGCGATAATTTAAACATAATACTGTTACCATTTACCAACATACCAAACGTCATTAACGTTCCTACTATGAAATATGATTAGCAAAGATATAACTAGAATTTTTTTTTATACGTGATGTGAAACAAGATACGTTCTGAGGGAAAGAAATCAATATGAAGATGGATAATTAATGATGATAATACTAACAATCGTGATAATTTCATCATACTTTAATAAATACTATAAGTAAGACTAATACAAAAACAAAATTTATGATGATTATCCTAAGATTTTGTCTGCTTCTGATAATGACGTCAAATCAAGATTATTGCATATCCCTTCGGTGTTCATAGTCTAACTAATTATCATTACTGAATTGAACTTGAAATTAAAAGCCATTTGTAATCTCGTACTAATAGATGTTAATTAGCACTTATTATAAGTTAAATTAAGAATGGATATGGAAAAGAAAGTTTTTAATCAATTTGATTTTAGAGAAACTCGTTTATTCTATATTTCGAGTTCAACCGCCTAGGCTATTAGGCTATTAGCATTTAGAAAATGGATCAAACTCGAGGGCTCAAAAGGCTAACATAAGAAGTATCATCTAATAAATCTAAAGTAGAGTGTACATTGATATTTTATATAGACTGCCTTATGAAAAGGAGCCTTGGCGCAATAATAATATATGTGCCATCGTATGATCAGGAAGTCACGAAATTCTTTTTAAAATTAAAACTATCCACCCGGACTTTCACCTCCAGGTCCAAGCGGTGAATCAGAAATCTTCCTTACGCCAACAAGCAAGAGTCTCCTAGGATTTCGCAAGGGAAAGGTAGCCAACCTAGGATACGTTGCGAATTCACAACTATTGATATTGAATCCGCTATTTTCACCTTAAAAGCTGAGTAAGCCAGGGGGACTTTGAACTCGGGATTGCCTATTGATGCAAGGAATAAGGGCTCGCTTGATACGAAGAAGAAGCCGGTGGAGGTATATCGACAGCTAAATCATCTGTTGCACAGTAGTACGTATTAGGCAAATGGAGATAATCAGAGAGAGAAAAGTCTTCCTATCGTAAATCATCCGATGCACAGTTCTATCATGATTGGGCGGAGATTCACGAAGAAGAATTGCGCTATTTACCAGTGAGTGATATTATTGGACTGATCTTTTGGTGGGAGATGTTCTTTATTAAGGTACAGAGAAAGCTCCAATCCCTTTATTTTAAGTTACCTTTAGGGCTAGTTGGATAAAACCTTATATACGCAATTATCCTTATTTAGGTACATCAATCAAAGATCTTGCTTACTGGATTTTAAGTTACCTTTAGGCCTAGTTAGGTAAAACCTTATATACGCAATTATCAGATCGATCTTTGAAGGACACGTTGGAACTTTCCTCCTTGACTTCAGTTTAGGAATACTTTCATCCGGGATTGGTCATCTTCGTTTATTTTACTATTCAACGTCCCTTAATCCCTGAATTCTTTTGCTTTAACTGGCTGTGAGCATGGGAATTGCGTTGCCGAGCAGAGAGCGGAGAGGAATTTGGTGTTGCAGGTTTGATGATTCTGAGAGGGGTTGAATATTTGATAGGATCCATTTTTGAAACATAGAATGTAAAAGAAATTCAAATGTGAAACAATACGTCAGCTCTTTTACTTGAAATATCCTTCAATTATTGAAGAAATGTGATTTTTTTATACTCATGTTGCCCTTTGGAAGGAAGGGGAGGACACTTTTGCACAAGAACAAAGGTTGAGTCATAGGGGATTGCCGAAGAAGGCCCACATACCATTCCGAGGGGTCCTTTCTCTTCCTCATTCTATTTTGGGGTGTAACGTTGTGGTTGTTCTCTCTCCTTTCAGTCGAGTGACTTCGTATATATCTTTACCGAGAAAAACGAGTTAGAGAAATTAAGATATAGGGAAAGGCCAACGCGTCAAAGTAAAGACTAGAAAGTCATTCAAAACTTGATCGAAAAACCAGCATTTATTAAAGAAGCTATAAAGTCGATTGGGAAAAAAACAATATGCTTCTAGTCGAATGAGGATCAATTAGGATTGTCAGCCTATAGCCGAGTGTTTTAAATTTGGTTTAGAGTCGAGTGTCAGGAGGTTTGGCATAGGACCCCCACCTTGTACATAGATAACCAAAAAAGTACAGAAAAAAGAGGGGATCATATAAACCAAAACCTCTATGCAAAAAGCAGATACAAGAAGTCACGAGTACAAATAGTGAAAACAACATCATGCAAAAATTAAGATGCATAGCTATAATAGTTTACTTAATTAGCGATTTCTCTTATAGATAAATTAAGAACTACTTTTGCGAGACAAATTGTGGACGCTAATATTTTGGATCTACTAAGTACCCATAATGACACTTCATTTTAAAATGATGCATATTAGAGCCCGTTTGGACATAAAATTTTTTTCCTTTTTTTTCAAAAAAAATTCACTTTTTTTCGAAATCAGCGTTTGTTTATAAAATTTTCAATTTTCAATTGAAGATGCATTTTGAAAATTTTCGAAAATTTAAAAAACTCCAAAAAGCTATTTTTCAAAATTTTCACTCAAATCAGTCACAAAACTTCAAAAACAATCCAAACTGAAATTTATGTCCAAACACAACTCTAAATTTCAAATACCATTTTCACTTGAAATTTTTTTTCACCATTTTTTAAAATTTTACAATTCTTATGTCCAAACGCCTACTAAGTAACACTATAAATTTCCTTTATAACTGAAAAAAATAGAAGAAAACCTACACCTGAGGGTTTGGTTAACTGTGTATATAAGTATCTCAAAACACCTCTTTTTTGTCAAAATTGTGATGCTCTCTTCTTCCACTTTTCTTCCCTTCCTTTCCCTTAGTTTTTCTTCCCTTAAACACACCCTCTCCTCACACTCTTGCATATGAATTCTTTTATTAAATCTTTGTGGTTTTACAAATTGTTTTGTTTGGGGTCCAACTTCCAAGAGGGTTCAATTTTTTCTTTTTTTCAAATTAATATCATCCATCCAGAGACTTTCACCTCCTGTTTCGTCACTTATTTTCTGAAATCTCGGAACATTCATTTGTAACTCAATCTTAGGTCTTAAAATTCCTTTCTCTGTGTGTAATATAGTGCTCCTTTCTATCTTTTTTGGTTTTTAATTATTCTCTTGTTTTTTTTACTTGATCAATTTTTATTCTTTCTCTTGATCAATTATGTAGATAAAGATCAATTGCTGAAATATGTTATGGTTATTTTCCTTCTCCTTGATTGGTCCAATTTTTTTAAAATTTTCTTTCCATTCCTCTTTTCACAAGAGTCTCAAATCCATAAGTTAGATCTTCTGCCTTTTCTTTTTTTTAAAAAAAGGTCAAAAGTTTACACCGTTTGGCTTTAAGTTTCCATCAATTCTTATAGATCTAGGTTTAGATGGGAGAGAATTAGATATCTCTTTTATAACCTTAAATATCCTTAGCCTAAACTATTATATGCAATCCAAGAATTTGACCATTTTTCTTTTATTTTATTGTTGTATTATGCATTTATTGACACATATGTTGTTACTTGCAGCTGCAGCATCTTCAAGATTCACATAGAAATCATGTGGAGCAGAAAATATTTTTCTAAAAATCTGCCCCCTAAGTTTTTTGAACATGAGAATCTTGATGATGCTGCATCGGCAAATGATGACTTCTTAGCTCTAATTCCAGAACGAGGACCTCGCGCCCCATAAAATGAATCTTGGTTGTGTTACTGTAGTAAAGTTTCGTTCTTTATTCCGTGGTTGATCTTTCAATTTCTTCCGGTATGCCGCTCCGCGAACAAGGAGCGAAAGGGAGGGCATTAGGAAATTATTGAAAGGTGCAAACTTGTATGCCTTCTACCAGGCCATTCCGAGACTATAGAGAAGTGAAAAAGGTATAGAAGGATGTTTGTTTGCCTTTATTTAGTATTGTTTTTTTGTTTTTTGGTAACCTTAGTGTCGCTTTAACTTGCGCACAATTCGACTAACACAAATATCGTTAGTTTTCTATCTTTTCGTGCACTCATATGTGGTTAGGAAGTGCATTAATATCCTTAGACTTTGCACTTCTTTGCTAATGATAATCTCCAATATATGATTTTTCATGAGTTCATTTCTGCATCTTCATCAACACACTCTATAGTTACCTCCTCTGCACCCTACCCCACAAATTAAAATTAATTAAGGGGAAAAAGAACGTATCTGAGTGTGTTGTATCTCTTGGTGGTGAATTCTAGGGTTATCGAGTTAATAATATTTCTGAGGTTATATCGGAAACAGTTTCCCTGCCTCGTACAAGTTTGCGTACATGGTCACCCCTCCCTATACCCCACCTGTGAGAACATACTGTCTATGTTGTTGTTGTTGTTGTTGTTGTTGTTGTTGTTGTTGTTGAGTATTGAAGTAAAAAAGAGATGAGCTTAGGCATTGGATAATTATCTTGTAAACACATTTACTCATTTTTGTAAGTCTTTTTTAGCATGATTGATTGAGAGTACACTAGTTCTAGTTGAATGACTTAATGTACGTTTTCATTTACCTAGATCTTTTGAGATTAAGGTATAATAAATTGATAGAATCCTTCATTTGTAATTGGGTTTATATTTTTTGGATTAATTTCTCAATGATATGTAATCTAATGGGGAAAATTTGGTGTATATAAGTTGAAGGTTTATTGCCAATCTTGATTCGGCAATATTTTGAGATTTACTATTTTGAATCTTTAAAACTGTAATAGCAACTTATATGTTATTAAAATAAAATAAAATTCTCCCTTGGTATGACTACTCCTGCATGCGTCCCTAGATGTTTTCTGATGGGTTACAAATGTAATTTACAAAATGATAGATGTTGAATGGGTTGATTACTAGATAATTCAATAAGGGTGTTCAAATTTTAAATATTCTTTACCGGTGGTCTATGCAGAAATGTTCAAAGTCTATTTTTTAATAAATAACAAGTAATATTTTTTTACCGAATAATTAATCCAAATAGCCGCCCAACTAGCCATTTAAACTAAAAATAGTCGGTGAAGGTATAATATAAACATAATTTATGATTATATTTGTGTAATTGTGTATAAAATGTATAATCTATATATATGGCTAGAGAAAGTAAAAAATGAATATGATTGGTTATTTATGTAAAGATTTCTATTTTATCCTATACATAGTATAATTTGGGTGTTTAGTTGACCACCCTTGACCATACATAGCTTCGCCCCTGGATGCAGTAGTGAAAGGATGAGACGTTCCCTTCCTTTTTTCTTGAAGTTTCAATCTTATTGACTATATTAACATTTGAGACTATAAACAGACTCGTGGCTAGGACAGAGCCATATACTCTGTTCTCTCGCAACCTAGACCGAAGCCAATCCCAACCCGTTTACAAAATAGGGTTAGTGTTTCGTCTTGGTTGATCATTCCACGTCTTTGTAGGGTGATGACACCAGTTGCTAGCTGTGGACTACATACGATCATTTCTTGGACTATTGAATTGGCGTTTTTTCACGAAGATTTGGAGGAAGAGATACACATGCAAATTCTTCAAGTTCTGCCAAACAGGGAGTGAGTAGAGTTTGTAGACTACGGAAGACCTTTTACAATCTGAAAAAAGAAATTGGTATTAAAAATTTATCAATTTGCTTATTAGCATTGGATTTCAACAATTCATCAACTTGCACAGAGTGATGGAATCAGAAATTCAGATAAAGGGATTCAAAAAAAGTCTAAACTCTCGCTTGGCTATAAAATTTGGGAGTTTTTTTTTTCAAATTTTATTTTTAAATATTTGATTGTTTATATTTAAACAATTTTTTTGGTAGATTTTGAAAACAAAATCTTCAAATCCAAAAAACAGCTTTAGTGTTGTTTTTGAAGTTTTTTACTTATAAAATTTCAAATTCTTTTCAAGTAAAATGTATGTTCAAATACAATTTTAACTTTCAAAAATTTATTTTCATCTCATTTTCAAAATTTTATTTTTTCAAGTTTCAATTAAATCTATATTCAAACGCTAGCTAAAATATTTTATTATCGGAGATTTGAACTTGTATTTCTCTTATATTGAGGAGATTCAAAATATTATATTTGTAAAAAAAATATTTTTGTCCTATTTATGTAGTACAATAACTTTCCAGCCTGAATCTAGGCAGCGATAGGTCGCAGATTTTATTGGATTATAATTTTAGTTCAAGTTAATAGTACCTTTAACAAGCAGTTTTTTAAAAGGCGTAAGGCGAGACATTTTACATATGCCTCAGCGGGGCGTAAACTCATAAATATTTAATTTTTAGTATTTTATAAAATAATATAATGACAGTAAATATTTATAAACGGGTAAATTACATAAAAATTGAAGAAAACTATATATATGTGTACTCCATCTCCACAAAAAAATTGATCAAAATAATCTATTATACGCTACTTACAAGTACAAGTAATTTGAGTCTAAAAGAATAAAGTTTTCTGTATGGAGGGACAAAAAGGATGATTAACCTGCAATTTGAACTTTGAATTTACTGTTATGAAGAAGAATGTAGTTCTCTTCGTATTTGTAAAAAAAATTAAATGTTCGTTGTTTTTCGAAGATATTAGCAGACTAGCAGACAAGATAAAAAATTGGAAAAAAATTATAATTTAGTGCTTAAATCAATAAAAAAGGTCTTGACTTTTAAATTTAATACTTTTGAGTTTCTTTTTAAATATTTTGAGTAATTACCAAATTGACTTTTGAGAATTTGGGTATTATATGAAAGACTAATTCAACAAATTTTATTTTAATTTGAAAAAGTCTCTAGGCTTACTCCTCACTAAAAGAATGTTCATCGAATGCCTGGGCATACGCCCCGAACTCCCGGACGTACACCCTAAATTGTTGGACGTACGCCTCTTGAGACTTTCGCCCCACACCATCGCCCAGAGCATTTTTGGTACGCTTCGACCCAATGGTCGCTCCAAAAATGCCTTTTAGAACATTGTTAACAAGTAAGACGCCAAAGATATGAATTACGACCTTATAAGCTTGGGATGTACATAATACTTTGCAGGATTTTAGTATTTAAGCTTGCCATAATTTCTTAGACAGTACTCATACTAGAAAATAGTCACCGCCTCGCCATGATCGTTCCTCATTTTTTGGCGTTTTAGAGCCATATAACTTGAATTTTACCCGATTCTCAAATTTTTATGTACTCTAGCCAATGCCTTCTGCATGAGCTCGGGCTACGACCCGGACCGCCTAAAATTTTGGCGGACCATAAAAAACGACCTTAGAAACAATAGTTATCGCCTCGCCATGACCGTTACTCGTTTTTTGGCGTTTTAGGTGTGAGCACCTAATTTTTTACCATACTTGCATGATCAATATTTTTTTCCTATGATTAAATCATTATTCATTATCTGGTTGGTTGTGGTAGAATCATATCTCCTTTGTAGAATGGAAGGAAGTTCTTCTTCTAAAGAATCTTAGGAGGAATCAATAATTACCTGGGATATATCCTCATGTACTACTCTTATTTAATTACATAGTACAAGTGGTGCAACAAAAGTATGTGATTTTTCAACACTTTTTAGTGTGTAAATAATTTTAAGTTTAATCTACATATTTTAACCTTAACTTCATTTTTAGTATGTTTTATTTAAGAAAATTAAAAATCACAAAAATTATATGTTCTTGATTTTAAAATATTTAGCTAGTATTTTTATTTTACACTCTTACAAAAAAATATATTAATTAAAGCAAGAGTCAATGAGTCATTTTCATGTGGCAAGATTCTTCCTTATCTTTTGTAACAAACTCACATGCTCTCTCTCAAAAAATGCACATGCCCATACACACTCTTTTTCTTGGCCACCAATTAATCCCTATACCTAGACCTATATATTTTCCACTCACCCAACACACAAAGGGGGATAGAGAGTGAGAGCAAATTGGGGAGAACAAATCTGGGGAAAGCTAAGGGGATTCTGCAGAAAAGAGAAGAGAAGAAAAGGGATTCCCCTGATTTTGAAGGAAAACCCTAGCCGCCTCTAATACCATCTCTCACCTCACTCTTACATAGACTCCTCTAACTCATCTTCACTGATTATTCACACAATATAGATTTCGCTCTCATTCTTTCATCCTCACAGACATTTTTCAATTAAAAAAGAGTTGAAACACAAATATTCTGGCACTAAAAATTTGAATCGAGATTTAAAAGTTCTGAAAGAAGAAGAAGGGCAGTAGAATCTGAGGGTGGATTCAGCTGGATTTTCTTCTGTTTTGCTGCTGTTCTTTGTGTCAATTAATGGCTGAATTTCAATGTTGGTTGGTTCTTAGCCTTTATTTGGCTACCTTAAGATCTGATTACCACTTCCTCTACTTCTAGGTGTGTTTACTAATCTCTATCAGTTTCCACTTCAAATATGAATGAATACTTGAGTTTGTTGACACCAAGAACAAGCCTACTTTTATATATTCTTGATGATTAATTACCAGATTTGTGTGTTTCATCTCTCTGGCGATATTTGATCATTGAATGATTTATGTTGAACTGAATGTTTTGATTGTTGTTGGCAGTGAGTCTGTTACAAGTGAGCATGTTAAGTAATAATTAAGAGTTGACTCAGTTCTAAAAAAAATCAGTTGTTTAGAGCTTGCATCCCGCAGATCGACTTACAGTTTGAATTATTTAAGACTAATCAAATTCTGCAAATAACCATGGAACCAATTGAAGTCCATCCGTGAAAGTTCGAATATGAAGTTGGGCATTTAAAATTGATCACTAGGTAACTTACATCATGTGTATCATATGTTAATTTCACTTGTTGTGACCTGGGATTTGTGGTTTCTTCACCGTAAGTCAAGCTTTATTTACAGCATTAATCCATGTAGTCTGTAGATATTTCATTTAAATTAGGTTGTAATTTATGAGTTATGGTGAGTTGGCAATTCGAAGCCTTGAATTGTTCTCTCTAAAATAGTGATGATTTTGTACTAATTAATTCTTATAGCTCACAATTTCAGTTTAATTCACAACGCATTAGGCTTTGATCACATCTTAGCGTTTGAAGCACGTTATTGGACGGTGCTATTTAATTGCAGTTAATCAAACTCATTCTTAGAATAATCATGATCCTATTTTAGCAAACCCACATCATGCATGGGTGAGCCGTTGAGTGCCTTTATCTATTTGCATTTGATTTTGTTTAAGTTATGGAAAAGTTTAGAATTGTTTGAACCATAAACGCTGAACACTAGTCCAAGCCTTATAATTATATGACTAATGCATTTTCTCTATTTGTGAAGCCTCTCTTAACAGTAGTCTTTATGTAAGCCCAAGTGGCGGGATCCTCAAAGAATTTCCAAATTTTCAATAACCCATGAATTTTCTTCTAAATACTTAGCAACTTCACTGATTCCTCAATCTCCATTATTTAACTTTACGCTATGCCTGCCTTATTCCATAATACTTGAACTTCCCCAATAATTCCAAATTAATAGAGAACAAATAAACTCATGGACATCGTAGCTTGCTTTAGGCTCGGTCGATAATAAATCATCGTGACTATGGGTACGGTTCCCGTGACATGGTCACGATACGTAAATCCCAATTCGAGTGTACGTTTCACGTGACTCGACTAGAACTTCAAACAATAATTAAAATAAGCATGTCGTAAATCGCGGGTGCATTTCATGTGGCGTGGTTTGCAACGTGTGCCAAAATGACAAGTGTACGACATCGCGACTTGTTCAAACAAACTCCATAAATAATCAAAAGCGGTCAGAAGGCTAAAAAGCACAATAGGTTTTAAATATGTAATAAGTCAGATAATTGGGCCAATTATTAATAGTTGAGCGACCGTGCTAAAATCACGGAATCCGGGAATGCCTAACACCTTCTCCCGGGTTAACAGAATTCCTTACCTGGTCTCCTGTGTTCGCAGACCATAAATAGAGTCAAATTTCCTCGATTTGGGATTTAAAATAAACCGGTGACTTGGGACACCATAAATTATCTCAAGTGGCGACTCTGAATCAATAAACAATCTCATTTCGATTTATGTCACTTTAATTGGAAAAACTCCCCATACCCCTATTCCCTCGGAAAAAAGGAGGTGTGACATTAGGACCATACAATTTGAATTTCACCCGATTCCCAAATTTTCATGTACTCCGGTAGGACCATAAAAAACGACCGAAGGAACAATAGTCACCGCCACGCCATGAACGTTACTCGTTTTTTGGCGTTTTAGGGCCATAAAACTTGAATTCCGCCTGATTCTCATATTTTCGTGTGCTATAGCTCACGCCTTCTGCATGGGTCCGCACCACCGGACCGGGACCGCCTAAAATTTTTTCGGACCATAAAAAACGATCTAAGGAGCAATAGTCACCGCCTCGCCATCAACACTCCTCGTATTTTGGTGTTTTAGGGCCATAAAACTGGAATTGCGCCCGATTTTCAGATTTTCGTACGCTATAGCCAACGCCTTCTACGTGGGACCATGCCATCAGACTCGAACCACCTAAAATTTTGTCGGACCATAAAAAACAACCTAATTACTCATACACTTATAAAATCTCAACATAATTGTGATTCCTATCTGTTCAATGTCTGAAATACTGAAATCAAAGTTATTGTTTAATGAAAAAATATCATAGACCATCAGTTTATTTCCAAAATTTTCGACATTGACTATTTCATTGAGGGATCCAAAAGACTCAAGATCCTAAATACGAAGGATTCTTTCAGTATAACATACTAAAGAAAAAAGATTTAGTTGAATGACTATATTAATTAACTTCCACTTCCTGATTTAAATAATGATAAGTTTAGAAGTCTCTATCTAGAGACAAAAGCGGATTCACGATTTGAAGTTTATGAGTTTTTACTGTAATCTCAAATTAATATATAATAATAATTGAATTCACAATTAGATATTTATAAATATTTAATGAATTTCTTAATATAAATATAGGGTCTACGCAAAAATTACAGATTCTCAAAAACCTATATGCATTGCTCTATATCAGCCACTGCCTAGAGATAAAAGAATGAAATACCATTTATTTTTCCTATTCGTTTTTTCTTGTTTCTTCTGCAGTTCTGTTGGGAGAGGGGGTCACGGGTCGGGCGGTCAAGATGCAGAAATGAACTCATAAAAATCAAATCGACTAATTATTGTTAATTCTATATATCAATTTTCTTCCCTCTATACTCGTGAAAGGAAAAACAATTAAGGAATTAAATAAAGCAGCACCAGATGTATCAGAGAATGCTATACTTCTCCTCCATCATTTGTATAATAATTTTCAGAGGGATTTAGGCTAACCCATAGTCGCAGGAGTCGTTTGGAAGGAACAAGTAATCCCGGAATTATAATGATGGAATTATAATACGAAAATTAAATAATAACAGAATTATTTAGTGAATGTATGTTTATTAGAAGATGTTTGGATCATTGGACTAAAAATGAGATATATGAGGTATAATATAAAGGCAAAATACATCGCCGTCCTCTTAAAATTGTCCACATTTTTTACTTAAACACTTCATCTTAAGTCTGTTCCATTTGAATACTTTAACCAGGCTTTTAACGTGTCATTTAGACATAAAAGTGCTGACATGGCAAGGTGAGTGTTTCTCATTTTTCAACCGCGTAAAAATGGTCCGAAAGACAAACCTTTCATACTTCTTGCCGGAAAATAATAGCTTTTGCCGGAAAAACTTTTCGGTGAATATTTCTTTTAAATTTTTAGATTTTTCACACCATGACTATCATCTCCTCTTCCAAATGTAAGCACACCACCACCGCCACCTTTAAATTCGGCTACCATCATGCTCGTTTTTAAGATCCCATCAAAAATACCTTCAGATCTGAAAGTTTTGTGGGGAGTCCAAATGGGTCGCAGTTTGTGGGTACCAATTATTCCGGTGAGGCAATATCGGGTGGCGAACGAGATTAGCAAACCCACACCCATAAGATTATTCCTATTGCAACAAAAAAATTTGAATACTACAAGGTTTCGTTAGAAGATTTGATGCCGACAGGTGGTTACCCCTCTTTGCCATGCTATCTCCATTACAACAGCTGATTTGCCGACGACATGTCGTTATCCCTTTCTGCTTCTGCTATGACAACAACTGATTTACACTAATAAATCGTCGATTTCCGTCACTAGAAAAGTATTCTCCAGTCAATTTAGTTCCGAAATCTATATTAACAATCAAAACTCTTAGTAGTTTTAGTCGAGAAAGGAAGAATGAAGAAGAAGAAGAAGAAGAAGAAGAAGAAGAAGAAGAAGAAAAACAAAAGGACCAAATTTCTGGAGAAGAAGATAGAGACGGAAAAGAAATAATCGAAACTTGATTTTCTGGCGAGGATGGGTCATTGGGGAAGATGACAATGAGGTGGGTGGGGTTTTGGTTTGTGTATTTATTTAATTTTTTAATTTTTAAAAGTTAAATATGCATGTCATTTTATTTGTCACATTGGTGTGTGAACTACGCGCACCTTTTGTATTTTGCTGCCTATGAATTTTGTGTCTAAATGACAATAAAAACATGATTAAAGTGTTCAAATGGAACAGACTTAAGACAGAGTATTAAGTGAAAAATATGGACAACTTTAAGGGGCTGTCAAGTTATTTTGCCTAATATAAATATGTGTTTGATGTATACTAGAAAAGTTATAATAAATTTTTATTTTCAATTTTAACCTTGATTGTGCAAAAGACTTTGGGGGAAGAGCCGTGGAGAAGAGTATCTTTGTTATTTTAGTGTTTATCCTAGGATTAATTATGCCACCCTCAATATTGAATAGAAAAATACCTAATTTTGTGGGATTAATCAATCACGGGATTGCTAATCTCAGATTCAATAATTTTAATCAAACGCGGGATAAAATAATCATGCATCAAAATTCGAGGATTATTATCCCTTATTGCATATCAAACGACCCTTTAGGATTTGAACATTCAGATTTTTTTTCCCGAAATTTGTGTAGAATGTCAAGCTATATTGATATCTAAAGTTAAGACCTCTAATACTCTTTCATCGAAATTTAAGAAAATAAAAGTAGAAGAAAAGGAAGAGAATTTTAGAGAATCACAAGTTGAAGAATAGAGGTTGTCAAATAGGATAGTTATATACACAGCTCCACTCTTTCTTTGTTTCCTTCCTATTTTCAAAATGTTCCCAAGAACTTTACATCCCATGAGAAATACTATACCATTTTTGTGCAAAAACACGTCTTTCTATCTCGTCTTTTTTCTCATTTCTTCTTTAATCTCTCTTTTTTCAAGCTGCAATCCCTAAATCTTTAAGGCATAACCAAATCTCGCTATATCGGGCAAGATTTGAAGGAAATCACCAAGAGGGAGACTAGTCATAGAAAAGTTGACCAAATCACATGAAGATCTGGTGAGTCCTTACAAAGTTCAAGGATCGAATTCAAACTTCCGCTCGAATCCTAGTTCATCTCTAAAAATACCTTCATTTGGATACCTTAAGAAATACAACTACATCTCAAGCTTCCCCTCTAGCAGAAATTGGACATTGAAAGTGGTAGTCCTAACCCTTATTTTACCTTCGGTACTTCTGAGATCAATCTTTTTTCTTTGCCTCAATTTACTCCTAGCCCAAAATTAAACCTCACCATCGGTCAAGGACCTGGTATAATAGAAAAAAATAATGGAAGGAAAAGTAGAAGAAAAGGAAGAGAATTTTAGAGAATCACAAGTTGGAAAAAAGAGGCTACTAAATAGGATAGTTATATACACAACTCTGCTCTTTCTTTGTCTCCTTCCTATTTTCAGAATGTTCCTAAGAATATTATATGCTTCAACCAGAGAAATACTACACCATTTTTGTAAAAAAAACATCCGTGTACCACGTCTTTTGTCTCATTTCTTCTTTAATCTATCTTTTTGGAACCTGTAATCTCTAAATCTTCAAGGCGGAACCAACATCTCGCCATTTCGGGCAAAATCTAAAGCAAATCATGCTTAGAGTTAGACTAGTCATAGAAAAGCTGACCAAATCACATGAAGATCT
The DNA here is from genome assembly GCA_000715115.1 of Nicotiana otophora. Classification (NCBI taxonomy): domain Eukaryota; kingdom Viridiplantae; phylum Streptophyta; class Magnoliopsida; order Solanales; family Solanaceae; genus Nicotiana; species Nicotiana otophora. The sequence continues at coordinate 36,405 of AWOL01S0058573.1, read as the reverse complement.
AGTGAGTCCTTGCAAAGTTCAACGATTGAATTCAAACTCCCACTCAAACCCTAGTTCATCTCTAGAAATACCTTCATTTTGATACCTTCAAAAACACAATTGCATCTCAAGCTTCCTCTCTCACTGAAGTTGATGGACATTGAAAGTGGTAACTCTAGCCCTAATTTTACCTTCGGTTTTCCTGAGACCACTCTTTTTGCTTTGCCTCAATTTACTCTTAGCCCAAAAATTATTTTCACCATCGGTCAAGGACCTGGTATAGTAACTCTCTCCTTTATCTTTTTATTTTCCTCCCATTTTGAATGTTATTTAATTCATTTGATTTCTTTTCTCAAGCTGATCCTTCAGTCTGTGGAGGATAAGCTTATAGGCTGCTAAATTTGGAGAGTAGGAAGGTAGAGCTCTTAGAAAAATTTATAGTCTTAGAAAAAATGCGAGGAACTTTTAGCTTCGGTGTATAATAGTTTGAGCGCATTTTTTGCAGTTGGAAATTTTCCTTTTTTCCAACTAAAAACTCTAACATGTGTGTTAGCATTGAAAAATCTTTGGGATGTGCATGTTTTATTTTCTAATCAACTTATTTCGTTCCGTGATATCAGCAAGGACAAGATTGTTGTGCTATATAAGATGAATGATCCTCTTTGTAAAACCCACGACTCTTTGGTGCATGAGGCTCGGATATAAAAAGATGTTGAATTAGCAAAAGCAAGTGCTAAGGTTGGAGGTGGGATTGTGATTGGGGGTGAGGTTGGAGTTAGGGTTGTTGAGGTCGAGGGTGTGTTGATAAGCGCAATGCATTTTTTGCTAGAACTAATACTATCGTGGACTCGGATCCTTTCACCAGATGTGTTGATGGGGTCGCTTCACTTTATTACATTACTTCTTACCGCGGCTGTTGTACTGTGGTATGATTTTATATTTTTTATCTTTAATTTTATGTTTAATGTAAACTTAAATATTTTAATGCATACCTGGATCTTGAACATGATAATCTTACAAATAATCGTTACAGAAAACATACCTGAAGCGAAAGCCATTATCGCTAAGTGGAAGTGCTAACTGAGATTCGTTTTTCGTCGCTCGCCCTAGCTTTCTTTACTACAGCCGCCAATGATGGAATTGTGTGTAAGAAAGTAATAACCCTAATGGGTGGGGAGAGGACCAATTTATAGAGGTTCTCATTTAATCTGGTACGTCAATCAAATAAATGATCGTACGAACGAGATTTGTTATTAATTATATATTAATTAAGGGCCTTAAGTTTATTGAGCCACATACATAATTAGGAAAAATCCAACATTTATTCTTTATATTAATCAAATGAATATTCTTACTGCTAATATTTTTGTTTTGCTCATAGGAAGTTTCTCAGGGAAGAATGCATGTATGAGAGGTGGAGCTCATCCCTGAAAGGGCTTTTGGAGTTATAGTCTTTTTGGAGTTTGGTCGGGATTAGTTATCCTCCGTGTGTTCATCGCACGACTCTTGTTCTGTTGTTTTTTGTGAAAATATTTTTAATGCTTTGTCTAGGATAACTTGTTCCCAATCAAACTTTTAAAATTTTGTTTAGATTAACTTGTTGCCAATCAAACTTTTAATACTTTGTATTTTATATATTTTATATTAGTGGGCCAGTTAACAATGATTTTATCAACTTAAAAGTATTTAAAATAAAATCCCTAAATCTGTCGTTATCATCTGTATTGGAAAAAAACTTATTCTAAAATTAAAATTGTACAAAAAAGGACAATCCTAAAATCATCAAGAGAACACTCTACGGACGTCAACCTTACTGTAAATGCCATCTATATGGCTTCTACGCTTCTTTTAATTTATACTGTTATTGGTTTAACATATTTCTTACTTGGAAACTTTTTATTCAATTAAACATGATTTCATTATCCAATTAGTTTACTGTATACACAATAACATAACATTGTCATCTCCTAGATAATTATATTCTGGCAGCACCTGAGGAAGAAATGGAAGGAGCTAGGTAGATCTATAAGTCTCAAAACGTGACATTAGGATATGCGAAGACCATCAATTCAAGTTTTAGGCTCTAATACCACATGCAAACTTAAATATTTTAATGCATACCATGATCTTGAACATGATAATTTTTACACATAATCGTTACAGAAAACATACTTGAAGTGGAAGCGATTATCGTGAAGCGGAAGCGTTAATTGTAATTGATTTTTCGGCCCCTTACCTAACTTTCGTTACCACATCCGTTAGTGATGGAATTATTGGTAGAAAAGTAGTAACCATAATGGAAGGGAAGAAGATCAATTTATAGAGATTCCCATTTAATCTGATTCGTCCATCAAATAACCGATCAGACAGACGAGAATTATCATTAGTTGAATATTAATTAAGGGGTTAAGTTTATTGGGCCACATACATAATTAGGAAAAATCAAACATTTAATTCTTTATATTAATCAAGTGGAAATTCTTACTCCTACTATTATTGTTTTGATCATAGGAATTTTCTGAGAGAAGAATGCATGTCCGAAAGGTGGAGCTCATCCCTGAAAGGGCATTTAGAGTTTGTCTTTTTGGAGTTTGGTCGGGATTAGTTATCCTCCATCTGTTCATTCGCACGACTCTTGTTATGTTGTTTTTTGTGAAAATGTTTAATGCATTGTCTAGGATAATTGTTCCCAATCAAATTTTTAATGCTTTGTCTAGGATAACTCGTTTACAATCAAACTTTTAGTGCTTTGTCTAGAACTTGTCTAAGAAAATTTTTAATACTTTTTATCCATATGGGAGGTGGAACAGTTCATATTTATTGGTAATATATATGTTTGGATAGTAGTGCATACAGAAAAAGTTTACAAATTAAAGTATTAAATCAACAACGTAATTAAACAATTAATAGTTTCACTAACTTAATAGCCACATAACATTGATTTTATCAAAATCAAAGTATTTTGAACAAAATCCCTAAATCTGCCGTTTTCACCTTTATTGAAAAAAATTTATTTTAAAATTAAAATTGAACAAAAAGGACAATCCTAAAACCATCAAGAAAATATTATGCGGGCGTCAACCTTACGCCATCTATTTGGCTTCATACACTTCTTTTAATTTATATTGTTATTGGCTTAAAATATTTGTTACTTCCCAACTTTTGATTTAATTAAACATGATTTCATTATCCAATTAGTTTATTATATACAATTATATAACGTTGCCATCTCATAGATAATTATATTTTGGAAGTACCCCAGGATGAAAGAAAATGAGCTTTTATTTGGTAGATCTATAGGTCTCAAAACATGACATCATTATATACTAAGACCATCAATTCAAGTTTCGGGCTCTGATACCATATGTAAACATAAATATTGTAATGCATATCAAGATCTTGAACATAATAATCTTTCGCATAATCGTTATAGAAAAGATACCTGAAGCAGAAGCCATTATTGTGAAGCAGAAGCGTTAATTGGAATTGGTTTCTCGACCCTCGCCCTAACTTTTGTTACCACAACCGTCAATGATAGAATTGCGGATAGAAAAATAATAACCATAATGGATGAGAAGATGACTAATTTATAGAGGTTCTCATTTAATCTGGTACGTCCATCAAATAATTGATCTGACATACGAGATTTGTCATTAGTTAAATATTAAATAAGGGCCTTAAGTTTATTGGGCCACATACATAATTAGAAAAAATCCAACTTTTAATTCTTTATATTAATCAAGTGGAGATTCTTACTCCTAATTTTCTTATTTTGGTTATAGGAATTTTCTTAGAGAAGAATGCATGTCCGAGAGGTGGAGTTCATCCCTGAAAGGGCATTTGGAGTTTGTCATTTTGGAGTTGGGATTAGTTATCCTCCATCTGTTCATCCCACGACTCTTGTTCTGTTAATTTTTGTGAAAATTTTAATACTATGTCTAGGATAATTTGTTGCCAATCAAACGTTTAATCTTTTGTCTAGGATAACTTATTCCCAATCAAACGTTTAATGCTTTGTCTAGAACTTGCCTAAGAAAGTTTTAATGCTTTTTACCCATATGGGAGGTGGAACAACTCATATTTGTTGGTAATATATATGTTAGGATAGCGGTGCATAAAAGAGGTTTATAAATTTTAATATTAGATAAACAACGTAACTAAACAACTTCAGCTTATTTACATATTTCTAACTAAGTTTCCAGCCTTTAAAGCTTCAAAATAATTCGAAATACAAGTTGCTTTCAGATTTGTATTAGCCTAAATTTTGAGATTCTTTACCAGATTCATAACATTAGAATGTAACTCCTTAAAACATAATTCTTATAAACAAGATCTCAGATAAAAATCACACTTAATATCTATGTTACTCGGACTCTTCAAAAATGTTGGTGGGTGCGTGTCGGATCCTCCAAATTTAGTACATTTTTGAAGGATCCGACACGGGTACGACAACACTTTTAGAGAGTCCGAGCAACATAGCTTAACATAACCTCGTATATCTTTCATTAACGCCATATTAATTACAGGAATATGCAGCCATATCTATTCCATATATCGGATTAAATTTCAATAAACCCCCTGAACTTTTAATGATTGGAAAATAATACACCCTCCACTTCTTGAATGAGATAGCTAACCCCCTTGAGCAGCATTTTCCGGTGACTATAGGACGCAAGGAACAAATACTGGGGACTGTAGGACGTAAATACAAGGAAAAAATATATTGTTGTCGTTTTCTTTTGGCCAATAACATAACTTAGATTTGGCACTACACTCAACATAAGCATAAAGTTTAAGTTAATTGTATAGAATAGCATAACACGGAGCTAACCATTTAAGATGTCTTGCACAATAAAAATGTGTGGACATCATCTTCGTCTTGTTCTAACATAAGAAACAGAAAATAGCCTAGGAAATTATAGTCACATAGAAAACTCGGCACCTGATCATGGATTCAACAACATATGATCATGTAACTAAGAGCTAGGACACGGGTGGAGGCCATCAATGTCATTCATAACTAGTTGGTACGGTCTCTACATCTCTACCTTCTTTATCACTAAGCAATTGTTTAGGGTCCTTAACTGGTGATTCGAGCTGTTTTCCTCTTGACGATGAAGCTTATCCCCGTCGTCTCACTAGCGGACCCGCCTTTCGCTTTTTGGGGTGGAAGGAAAAGAAACAGCGGGAATGATTTGGAAGATCCAAAACAAAAAATCTACAAAGGCCTATTGAGATGGTGTTGCCACCTAATTAGTCGTTAAACTAGATTGTTTTCTCTTAAACTCGTAGTGCTTATGATTGGTTCCAGTTTATTCCAATTGATTGGATTTGTAGAGAAAATCTTAACCATTAAACGTTAATTAAGGGGTTTAGTGAAATTCATAAGTTTTTAGAAAAGACATGCATATTAACATGTTGAAAATACACATAATTTCCTTTTCATTAGAGTCCTACATGCATGATATTTACATTTCACAAATCCTAGTCCTTAGCTTTTTCAATTAGACAAGCAACAAAAAAAGATAAATTGACATTTTAACTGAACAAGTTTCTTCTTCAACGTATAAAATAAACAATCAGTTTTATTAGTAATATTACCTCTCTTTTTTTTATAAGGAATTTTTAACCTCCTTAAGTTAAAGGCAAAATATTATTGATTTGATGCCATTGTCAAAAGCAGACAAAATACAAATAATCATTATGGATTTTGTTCGTGCACTCTTTAGTCTTATTACTATGATCAAATTTTCACGATTAATTATTATTACGAAATTTGTCGACAATTTGTCGCTAACTTATTCATAGGGATTAGCATATTTTGATAATTCATTCCTAATCCGTCGTTAAATTAAATCAGAAGTAAAATTTGTCTGCCACTAATTGTTTATTTATTTTACTTTTTTTGCTAAATAATACTCCTATGTGTTTTATTCAGTAACGCAGAGGCGATTAAACCATCTTTTGAGTTTGAAAATCTATCATATCCCTTTAATATGTTCAAAATCTATTATTAATACTTATTGTAACGACTCAGCCGGTTGTTTTGTGCATTGTAGCCTCATTCTCTATTTATCACTTCTTCTATGTTCATTTTTACTTATGTAACTTGCCGGGGTAGTTGGTTTGGTGCCGGGGATTTTCAGAGTGAATTGGGACACTTAGTCCCAAGGTTGAAAGTTTAAGTTGAAGAAGTTGAGCGGAGTTTGACTTTTGTGTAGTCAACTTCGGAATGAAGTTTTGATGGTTCCTACAGCTTCGTATGGTGATTTTGGACTTAAGAGTATGTTAGGATATTGATTTGGAGTCCGTAGGTCGTTTTGGCTTGAATTGGCAAAAGTTGAAAAATTGAAGGTTTGGAATGTTCAGAGGTTTGACCGAGAGTTGACTCGGATTTTAGTTCCGGGAATTGGAATAGGTCCGTTATGTCATTTATGACTTGTGTTCAAAATTTGACATCAATCGAAGTGGTTTGATAGGTTTCGGCATTGGTTTTAGAAGTTGAAAATTTATTAGTTTCATTATGCTTAAATTAGAGTGCAATTCATAATTTTGATGTTCATTGAGGCTTCAACTAAATTCGTATCATGTTTTAGGATGTGTTGGTATGTTTAGATGGGGTCCCAGAGGCCTCGGATTTGATTCGGATTGAAATCGGATTGAGTTTTGGACATAAGGAATTGCTGAAGCTTAAGGCTTCTGATGTGATTGCTCCTGCGAGGTCTTGACTGCAGGTGCAAAGTCCCAGAGGCGATAGGTTTGTCGCATGTGCGGAGTTTGGCCGGGCTTGGAAGAGGCCGCAGAAGCGGATTTTTGGCAGAAGAGTTGGAGTTGCAGAAGCGGAGCGTCTCCGCAGGTGCAGACGCACGTGAGCGAAGCCTGGGCCGCAGAAGCATTCCCATAGGTGTGCTTGGTCGGAAGTTAGGTGAACTCCGACGAAGCGGACCTTTTACTGCAGAAGCGGTGTCACAAATATGACCACATGGACTGCAAGTGCAGTTTTGCTTGACAGAACATAAATGTCGAAGGGTTTGGCATTTTTCTCATTTTTGAACTTGTGAAGCTCGGCTAGGGGCGATTTTTGAGAGGGATTTTACTATAATTCAAGATGTAAGTGACTTTGGATCACTTTTGTTCATAAATATACTTGAGGTGAAATTTGAGAATTTTTAGACTATGTATTGGAGAGTGAGATTTGGGGATTTGAGGGTCGATTTATGGTCGAAATTGGATGATTTTAGTATGGTTGGACACGTTATTGAATGAGTGTTCGGAATTTGTGAATTTTATCGGGTTTCGAGTCATGGGCCCGAGGTTGACTTTTTTGTTTGATTTTTTGATTTTTGGTTAAAGATCTAAGCTTTATCGTATCGAACCGATTCATATAGCTTGTATTGATTATATTAAATTATTTTTGACTAGATTCGAGTCGTTCAGAGGCCGATTCGCAAGGCAAGGGTTTGTTGGAGCATTAAGTTGCGCACTTTGAGGTAAGTAACACTTCTAAATTTGGAACTGAGGGTATTTATCCCTGAAAAACGTGTTATTCGTATTGTGTTGGGGTGATGCACGTGCTAGGTGACGGGCGTGTGGGTGTGCACTGTGGTAATCATGATTTGATTCTTTTGGACTGTGTTGTTATCAAGTCATGTTCTATCCATGAAATGCTTACTTGTTAGAGTAGTTGAACTATAGTTCATGTTAGAAACCATGTTTAAGCTATGTGCTTATTTTGTTGAGGCCTAGTGAGGTTATTTCTGTTGTTTTGGGTTATCTGCTTTAACTGCAATTATGTGGTCAGTCATGATCCATTATTTGTATATCATATCTAAGTCTCTATTATTATTTGTTGTTACATCACATGTTATTATTGTTTGGGATGAGTAGTACGAGATTGTGAGCCCTTGAGACTTGAGTGATTGATGACTTAGGTAGGCTTGAGAACGAGGTTGTGAGAGTTATTATTGTCACGCTCCGACCTCGGGGAGCGCGACCGGCGCTCAACCGAGATACCCCGGTTAAGCAAGCCTATTAGATGCCTTCTACCCAACCTTGCTCATTAACAATGTAAGAACCAATACAAGTGATAGACATGAGAAGAGTCAATTGTTCCACATTCTTTTTCCATTACTAAAGGATATTCATTTTTTTTGATTTCCAAAATATTACAGTTTATAGATATGATAACAAAAAAAATATGTTTGCCCAAATGCCAATACTTACTAGTTTATTTTCCAACATCATAGACCATCCACAACCTGTCTACAGAGCCTTTAAGTACAACAGAAGAGTAGTATGGATGTACCGGCGACAAGGCCCTGGCTATACCTCAAAATGTAACATACAACGTTAAATGACAAGAAGCCCGGGACAGAGTAGGGCTCATCAAAATCTACTGAATAGAGAGTAACTGCTAACGAAGATCAAAACCGCTCGCTGACGAACCACCTGCATCCATTGAAGATGCAGCGCCCCCGGCAAAATGGACGTTAGTACATATGGAATAGTACTAGTATGTAAAGCTAAATGTCCACTTTCAAAATAGAATGTCAATATAAGAAAGGAAAAACCATAAAAACAACAAGTAACAATTAATAGTATCCAAATGCCTAGTTAAAACATAACAACTTCAAAATACGAAAACAATATATATATTTTTGGTTGGGAGATCATTAGCACCTATATATCACCGTGTTTTTAGCACGGAGTCCGATCACGCCCGATCGGTTAGGACATATCCCCACAAACAATGTGGTTTGACATGTGGTGCGAAAGAAATATGTTACCAAGAGTAGTACCACCATGTGTGCAACATGGCGTCTGATCTCTACCCGATCGGCTAGGCCGCCTTCCCACATATACCGTGTGGGTTGACTTTCCAATTCACAGCTAATATCAACCTCATCCCAGTTAAGGGGAATGACCATAATCACATCAATATTTCAATTTCATCTTAAACAAGGAGAATAATCACAATCTACCCATATACCGGCATATGTAGTTTTGGGTATGGACCTTATGACCTACCCTTCCTTGGTTCAGTTTGCTAATGATACTCCCAGAAATATTTTTGGTTTGCACACAAGGGAAACAAAAGCACAAATATATTTTATATTTACTTCATTACCTTTCAGATTATATATGGCCTCGTTAGTAACTTCAACCATTCACAACATCATTATAATTTCATTTGCTCTCTTGGTCATACTTATGATTCTTCATTCATGGCACAATGGGCGTATTTCATATTCCACACTTTAATTTCTTTCCTTACATAGATCATCAATATAAATATCAATAAATAGAATATTTCGGAAATCACAACTTTAGGTTCTTTAGTAATGAAGACTTTAAACACAATGGATTTCTTTTCAAGAAATTGAGTAAAATGATTGACAATCGAAACACAAGTTAAAATCATAAACGAGTAACACATCATTTATTCTTGAAATACTTTTCCCCAAAAGGGGCAATACACAATTTCAACTCATGAATATATATAAGAGCTAAAGACCCATTGAAAATACTTACAAAGTATAGCATTAGTTAAAACAGCCACGTTTGGGCACAAGTATAACTCTCATTATTGGCACGATAGCCACACTTTTCATCTCCAACCCACTTTTTTCACTTTCAAGAAATTTTATAGATTATCAACAAAAAGTCATTTCTAATAATGAGTAATTATTAAGGGTCTTAGACACATGTGATTTCTTACACAATTCGACATGCTAGTTTTCATTATAAATACGTTTTCAAATCATAACATATTAACACACAGCCCATGCTTAATGACCTTCCCAAATAGTAACTCAACATAACAAGAACGTTTGGAATACAAATTGAACGCATATATCTTTTTACAAAAGGCTTATTCGAAATAATCAATTTATAATGAGTAACACTGGACTTACAAGGACATTGTGGGGTTCAATTCTAAAAGAGGAGTTTAGCCAACATACCTTGTTTAAGGTTTCCTTAAATTACTACAACGTCCCAACACTTCTAGCAATAACAATCTATAGGAAGATAACGAAAATCGGATAATAATTAGAAGGATTCACGTGGTGTAACTCTCTTAGGAATTTTTGTCAAACACCTAGTATGCAAAATAGACTACAAAGCTCTACAATGGTAATCCATTCCTCTCTCAACCAGTTTCAACAAGAAACTAACCAAAATAATTCATTAGTCCCACATACTACAACCTATGGTCACATGCATGTCCTATTTCCAACCCCCACATTATACTAGAACTCATAACTTCTTGCATGAAAGCTTAGAAGTAGAATTTACCCGGATAAATGATAATCTAGTGATTGGTTTCCTTGATTCTTAAAGGTTGGTGCAAGATTGGATGATTAGTGTGTTATGTTCCCCCCTTCTCTCTCTAAAATGCTCCTACCTCTCTCTAAAATTATCAGGTAATTACCCCAAAATAAGTCCCAAAGGCTATTTATCAAAATAGAGTCGGGTTATAAAAATAGAAAAATTGACCCTCAGAACTAGGGCTGTTCATTTGGATCGGAAATCCGAAATTCGAACTGATCCATTCAATTTCGGATTGGATAGGATTTCAGATTGTATTTATTAAAATTTCGAATTTCGGATCGGATTCAGATTGGTATAATTTTAATACGATCCGATCTGATCCGAAATTCGAAATTATTAGGGCATATATAAATTCTAAACCTTAATTCGGATAATTAGTACTTCCTTTATATTTTCCTTCAAGTTATTACCTTTACAATTGATGAATTTAGCTTTATTGGCACCATAGTACTCTCATAATTATATAAACACGATTTTTTCTTACTGTACTGCCTCTTTTACAAAGAAAATATACATATGAGTTTGCAACTTTGAGGCATAATAATCCAATCCGAAATCTAAAAATCCGATCCGATCCAAACTTTAAAATTCGATCCGATCCGATATTATTTCAGATAGGATTCGAATTGCATTTTCTAGAATCCGAAATACGAAAAGTCGATCCAAAATGTGCTAAATCCGATCCAATTCAATTCATGCACAACCCTACTCCGAACTCAGGTTTGCGATCGCTGAATGGACCACAAAACTGAAATGATGTGGACAGGTCTGCGATAGGTCTGCGGTCTGCAGACCACTGATACGGTCACAGAATGGACCGCAGAATGATCCAACAAATTTCTTCATGCCAAATTTGCGACGGGAAATGCGTATTGCGAAACTACTAGGCGATCACATAATGGACCGCAAAACGACTTTTAAAATTAAACAAACCCCCTGCTAAACTCTACGATGCTTATGTGGCCCACAAAACGATTCTGCGGTCGCGAAACAGACCGCATAATTGCCTTCTTCTGCCAAAAATTTCCATAAATTCCTCAGTGTATTCTTCAACCCAACTCCTCAGTGCATTCTACAATCCTCAAATACATAAGCCTAGCTCGGCACCACAAAACTTGAATTCCTTGGTAAAAATTTTAAGGGGCCTTACCATTATGGATCGGGTTGCATGTCGCAGTAGGCCGTATTGACTTATTTATTAATGCAGATTAGGCTGCACGCCACAACAGGTCTTTTAAGATTTATATTAGCGCTTGAGCAGGATACGCCCCTTCGGAGTCTGACATCCCAGTAGTGAGCGCGGGCACAATGATAAATACACGTGCTTTGGAGATATGCGTTAATGTCAGGCACCCGTATAGTGTTGAGTGATTGTGTGTGTGATGAGTGGGTATTTAAGATAGACAGATTGAATATTCTGAGAGCGTGCGTACCTTACATTTGACCTGCATATTTGACATGTAAGCATAGAGATGTATCATTCCTCATGCTAGCTATACTTGACATGTTCTTATTAGTGTTGGTCTTTACTATTGAACTTGAAAGCATGTCTAAATTTTCTGTACTATGAACGAGCTAATTATGGGAATTTCTCTGAGTTATTTACTGTCATTGTCATTATTATACCTATGTTGTCATTATGTTGGTTCTGACTGTATCCTTCTGAGCTCGTCACTGCTTTCAGCCCAATGATAGTCCTGTTACTTATTGAGTACATTGAGTCGGTTGTACTCATACTACACTCTGCATTTCATATGCAGATCCGGGTACATCTGAACGCAGTGATTACTAGATTGTTGCCAATACTTGCTTGGAGACTTCAAGGTAGCTGTTATGACGTCCAAATACCTTGACTCTCTTTCCTTTTACTTTCTTCAGTATTGTTCTATTTTCAGACACTTGTACTAGAGTTTTGGTTTATATTGATACTTAGTAGTGCTCATGTACTCGTTGACACCAGGTTTTGGGATGGTTGTAGTAAAGTTTCAGCTACTTTTATCAGATAATTATGAGATTTTCTGTTGTTGAGTTTATTAAAACATGTTTTATTCAAATGTTTAGCTCTTATGCAATTGTCGGCTTGCCTAGCAAGTGTATCAGGCGCGGTGATTGCTAGATCATTGCCAATACTTGCTTGGAGACTTCAAGGTAGCTGTTATGGCGTCCACATACCTTGACTCTCTTTCCTTTTACTTTCTTCAGTACTGTTCTATTTTCAGGCACTTGTACTAGAGTTTTGGTTTATATTGATACTTAGCAGTGCTCAAGTACTCGTTGACACCAGGTTTTGGGATAGTTGTAGTAGAGTTTCAGCTACTTTTATCAGAAAATTATGAGATTTTCTGTTATTGAGTTTATTAAAACATGTTTTATTCAAATGTTTAGCTCTTATGCGATTGTCGGCTTGCCTAGCAAGTGTGTCAGGCGCCATCACGACAGGTTGAGAGTTTGGGTCGTGACACTTATATACTGACATTTTAACACATAAAAGATTTAAGATAAATTTACCAATTCGAATGAACCCGTAATTCTTTCATTAGATCTACCCTTCCTAGGACGCATTTTGTCATTTCGATTACGTGGGACAACAATTATTAATGTTTCGTCACTGTTTAGTTAAATCTCCAAAAGCATTGGGAGAACTTGATAACAAGATAATTAAGGTAGTCAGTCTCAGGCTTTACCGACCTTAATTATGGCCTTTGTTGTATCATGGAACTAAAATAATAATATTTATTTAACCTTAACTCAAGATTAAGGTGGGTTGCTCTGATGGTAAGCACCCTCCACTTCCAACCAAGAGGTTGTGAGTTCGAGTCACCCCAAGAGCAAGGTGGGGAGTTCTTGGAGGGAAGGATGCCGAGGGTCATTTGGAAACAGCCTCTCTACCCCAGGGTAGGGGTAAGGTCTGCGTACACACTACCCTCCCCAGACCCCACTAGTGGGATTATACTGGGTGGTTGTTGTTGTTGTTGTTGTAACTCAAAATTATATTTGTGCTTTGTGTCTTAGTTATCACTCCTTTGTGGATCGTAGATATATTACTTTTTTTACATGTGCAACTTAACTGACATTGTGAAATTCACATTCTCTTTATTTTATTTTATTTTTGTCTATTCAGTCTCTTTTTTCCTTATTTAGTGTTGTTTAACATAAGACATCAACTCATGACCAAAAATTATGTACTGCATGAAAATTCTTTCAATTTAGTTACGCATCTTTTTCTCTTAACAACCGTTTCATGTTAGTCAGAAGAATCTAAGGACAACAATTTACTTTTTGTACAAAAGTGTATATAAAAGAGGAGAAAATGATTCAAAATTGTGCAATTATATTTCTTATGTGGTGATTTGTTTTTGTTACAAAATCACCAAAATTGAAGTAAAATATTCTTTCTATAGGGTTTCCATGAAAAATAAAATAACTCTAACGACAAATCAGGCCAGGACAATTCAGGAATAAGAATAATTGCTCTGATGTATGTGCGATAATTAAGTAGGTCCTTAGATAGTCTAATCATGGAAGACAACGTAGTACCCTTTGGATATTTCTGTCCTGTTTAAATCTTTCTATAAAATAAAAAGATCACCAAAATTAACAAGCAATTAAGGCGGCAGAAAAACAAGAAAGAGGAGAAAGAGAAAAAAAAATGGTGTAAATGAATCCCCTAATTTAAGGTACTAATAATGAATTATATATAAATTGTAAGAAAATTTTATTTAAGACTGGTAATAAATAAAATTAGGACAATTTTGATAAATAAGTTTCAAATATTATATACGAAGTAAAAATATTTATTCTATAATTCCCTTTTTTCCAAAGAGTAATTTTTTGGTTCATACGTGACATGAATTTAGAGTAGTCGTCCCTGTGCGAATACATTGATCGATCTTGGCTCCCAAGTATAGTGACTATTTTAGTCAAATTTGAGAAGGCTTTTTTCGTAAAACAGAAGATCATCGGCATTCGTAAACAATTATGTTTTTACCCAGAAGAATTATTTGTGTTCCCACTAATTAATTATTCTCGAACTTTCAACCTATTTTAGTGAAAAAGGACCATGATAGATAGAGCATTAGTTTTTTTTTTAATGTGTTTTCGTTTGAAAATAAATTTTATTACAGTCAAATATCTCTATAATAACTTCATTTGTTTTAATATTTTTTGACTACTATAATTAAGTGCTATTGTATACGAGTAAAATCGGGCCCGTTGAACATCTCGGTTTGCCGGTAAGACAAACGGGATTGGATCGTGATCATAATGAATCGGAATCTGGGCGAAAAACCTCTCGCATCGGGGATCGAGTAAAACATCCGCCCTCGGAAGCATCGGGGCCACATCTTCCGGGTTCGATTCGAATCCTTCAAAGTCGGAGAGCATTACCAAACGACCGAACATGACTAACAAAGAGTCGTGACATCCGTGCCCAACCGGATGTCACAGTGTAAATCTCGGACCGTATCAGTAGTGAATCAGTGATTAGTATAAGAAAGATTTTTATCTTTTTTTAGAATTGTATTTAGGGTGAAACTTCCCTACTATATAAAGGGAAAACTAATTGTTCATTATGGACATTGTAACACGCATATCAAGACAATTTCTTCAAATTCTCTTTGTTGTTCAAAGTTTTTATTTCTTGTTCTTAAATTCTTCATAAGTATAAGCTTGGAATCGAGTGTAGATTTTTCCTCGAGCCATCAACCGAGCTCGAAATTACCCTTATCATTGGTTTGGTCATCTATTACGTTTTTCATTTATTTAATCTAACGCTATTCATCACTCGTATTGAATTAATCCACATATCCTTAAAATCACATATAAATTCAATTGTTATTCGTTTTTTAGGGTAAACAGTTGTTATAGAGGATTTATTATAATATAATATAAAAATTGATTGTAAGAAAACTTGACTTTTATAGTGAATGATATGTTATACGGCGATGTTGTTACGGATAGTTCTAACTGTAGAAGCTGAAGTGAAAATCTTGATTCTATTTTCTGAATTTTTAAAATCTCTAAAAAAAACATTTGACAGGCAACGTCAAATTGAATGTCAAGTCGTGCCAAATAATGCCACCCTAGCA
Source organism: Nicotiana otophora (assembly GCA_000715115.1). Lineage (NCBI taxonomy): Eukaryota > Viridiplantae > Streptophyta > Magnoliopsida > Solanales > Solanaceae > Nicotiana > Nicotiana otophora. Next base: position 21,007 of record AWOL01S0058573.1, on the reverse strand, counting down.
TGATTCGAGGATATTGTTGTTGTTGCAGCATATTTTTTCATTCTTTTTAATTTCTTTCTTTCAATTCTCATTTTTACCATTTTTTCCCATCTTTTATTACCTTTTCACACTTGCCTGAAATTTGTATTTAATTAAGTTCCACCAAATATCAAGCGCAGAATCCACAAATTAAAAGCAGCATTCCACTTAAGACTTATTCGGTTAATTGATACGATCACGCTAAATCTGTCTGTTATGATTTAAACTCAATAATTATATCGTTATTGAAAGAGTTATGCAATCTATCTGTAATATGACTCAATAACAATATAATACGAGACAATATTGATGCTCTTTTAGTAAACTATTGGTGTGAATCAACAACATCTATTTTCTAATATTCTTTGCCCATTGATTATTTCATGTAGCGCAACATTAATCTACATATATTATATATAGTTGTGTGATACAACCTTGGGAAAGTAGATTAAGCATCTTAATTAACATATAAAGTAATCCCTAAGCATCTTAGTTACAAAGTTATTCCCTTTAATTAGTGGCTTTTAGAAGCTTATAAATTAATAAGTTAAGCCTTTAGATAATCTAAGGATAATGCACTTACAAGTAAAAGGAACTGAAAAAAAATAGTGCGATGATAACGTATAGTTCTAGACATCTTTCTGAAATTTCATGTGCTATTCCAGTTCGCAATACATGTGTTGTCGAAATATAGTGGAGGTAATGTTAATAAATGAAACAAATATAATAAAAATACTAATTTTTGTTTATTTATATTTTACTTTAAAAATAGTCAGAGCTGTCACTATTGGTGGATATCTTGAAGAGGGCTCAAACAGTTGTGTGTATATCTGGACATAAGTTGGAAAACATTAAATGCTAAGTTATATGTTACGTTAAATTAGAGTTTATAACGTTTGAAAAGTTCGATATCTGACTAAGCCTATATAAAAGATTAAAAGTCATTGGCAAAGTCAAGATTTGAATTTTATGGTCCTAAATCTTAGAATAGTGACATCAGGTGTTAGTTAATGTGTTCTTACTTAATTCCTTAATACAAATATAATTTTTAAAGTAAAATTATTGGGTTCGACCGAATTCGTGGGTAATTTTCTAGTTCCGCCCGATAAAAGTGGTGGAAATGACACCAAACAACTACTTTTAAGCATGATGTTTAAAATATATCTACAGTTTATAATATATTTACAAATTTACTTATTTCGCTCAAACTTCAAGACACGCCATCCTAAAGTTTAAACCTCAAAGTTCAAACTTTAGGACATCACATCCTAAATTTTTAAAATTGTGTCAAGAAGTTTGAATCTTATGTCCTGAATTTTAAATTAGTAATTCAGAAATTCAGGACATTACAGGACACTAAGTCCTAAATTTTCAAATTCAGGATACTTGGTCCTAAAGTTTGGGTGAATTGGTTAATCTTTAAATATATTATAAATTATGAATATATTTTAAATAGCGGACTTAAAAATGACTATTGATGCACTTCGCCCGTAAAAGTGTCCGAAATTGAGATGCTCAATATTCTTTTTATTTTTATTTTTATTTTTGAAAAAAAGATCCTCACTAGCACATGTGATATGATGTAATATGACTCTTTAGTGTTTTATTTTTTATTTTTATAGTACAAAAGTAATATCTTATGAAGCATAAAGGAAAAACAGAAAAGGGTTCCCCTAAAATTCATATTAAAGCTGTTTAGCCATTTAGGACAGAAAATATGGGCTCTCTAAACTTCAATAGATCCATGCTAATTAATTAAAAAAAGAGCTAAGTACAAAAAGAAGTACTACTTAATTAACGCCACTTCAGGAGTGGCCGCCGTCAAATCCAATTAAGAATGCATTCTTTAACTAAAGAAGAAAGCATCATCTTTCAGATAGAAATTGAGAGAAAATTTTGAGATAATCAATTATATATATATTATTCCAATGCTCGTTCAGTTAATTTATTTATTACATGTTCTTATTCTTTCTGTCGCCATCTAACAAAGAGTAGTCATTTACAGGGGTACGCCTACGGGCAATCCGGATTGAATATGAAAAATTCGATTTGGATTTTCGATTTTCGAATTGAAAAAAATGACAATCCAAATAAATTCGGCTTGGATCGAATTTTTTAAGTTTGGATTCAGATTAATTGATTTGGATATTTTAAATTTTTTCGATTTTGAGCTTATAAGTTGAGATGTTTCTTCTTTCTACTATCACGACCCAAAAATCCAACTAGCCGTGATGACACCTAACCCAATCCGTTAAGTAAGCTAATTTATAAATATCCGATTTAATTAATATTTAACTGACTCTAATACATTCTCCAAGAACCGGTAATACAAATCATGAGCTTCTAAGATTAGAATTTACAAAGTTGGTATGAAATAAATACTTTATCTATTCGAAATATATATAAATAGATTTTTATAAATCTAAGGCTACCATGAACAAGAGACAGCTACAACCGGAACACAAGTACATCTTCAAATCCAGCTTTCGTCGATCACAATAACATCAACATCCAATATCTGCACGCAAGGTGCAGAAGTGTAGTATGAGTACAACCGACCCCATGTACTCAATAAGTAACAAACCTAACCTTAGGTTGAAAGTAGTGACGAGCTGGAACACAGGTCGGGGTCCAACACCAATAGCCAACAACAGTTCATGACAACATAATGGAAGTAATAAAAGAAGTAGCTTAGAGATAAACTACTCAGCTCGTTCACAATTCCAGAAAAATAGACCTACTTATCAAATATATCAGTAAAAACCCAAATCCTTTACCGAAATTACCAATTTATGAGTAAGATTAAAAATTGTGATTTTTCCCAAAATGTAAATGTTTCATTTTTAAATAGCATGAGGAAAATATATCTCTATGCATACATGTCAATGTATATGAAAAGTCATGAATGACGTGATACCGTACAACATGAAGAAACATGCATCTCTATGCCTCTAAGTCAAGTGTGCATGTCAAATGCGATGCAACTCAGTGATAAACCATATGCATATTCTCAGAGTATCAATTCACTGAGTTCTCACAGTCACCCAATCCTCACAATCACTCAATCCTCCCAATCGCTCGGCACTCGCACTCAGTAGGTACTTGCGCTCACTGGGGGTGTATACAGACTCCGGTGGGGCTCCTTCATCCCAAGCGCTATATCAAGCCAATCATGGCATCAATCAATAAAACATGCTGCGGCACGCAGCCCGATCCCATAAATATCCTCACCATTAGGCCCTTGGCCTCACTCAGTTATCAATCTCTCCAGTCTCTCGGGCTCATAATGTCATGAAAAGCAGCCCAAAAATGATGATATGATGAATCAATAAATAGCAAGAGAGACTGAGAGATGATATGAAATGAATGATCATGACTGAGTATGAAGTTACAATTTAAACAAATAATTCGACAACAGAAATGACCTCAGTGGGTCTCAATAATACCAACATTTGCCTAAGCATGATTTCTAACATGAGTCACAACTCAGTTTCTCTAACATATATAAATACATGAAAAATATAAGTTAATTGACTATAAGGCTCTACGGAATCAACCGAGTCTCAATTTCTACGGTGCACGCCCACACGCCCATCACCTAGCATGTGCGTCACCTCCAAACAATTCACATAACACGTATAATTAGGGTTCATACCCTCAGTTCCAAGATTAGAGATGTTACTCACCTCGAACAAGCCGAATCCAATATCGAGCCAGCTAAATAATGCTTCAGAAATTCCATTCCGTGCATATCAACTTCCGAATGGCTCGAATCTAGTCACAATTAATTCGATTCAGTCAACACAAAGTATAGGAATTAATTCCATATCAAAATACTAATTTTTCCAAAAAATCCGAAATTACACTAAACAATTGCCTGTAGGGCTCACGTCTCGGAAACCGACAAGAGTTACAAAATATGAACGCACATTTAACCACGAGTCCAACCATACCAATTTTACCAAATTCCGACATAAACTCGACCCTCAAATCCTCAAATTAAACCAAGAGGGTTTTCTAAATTTTCCAACTTAATTCACCAATTAAATATTAAAAACAATAATGGATTCGGGTAATTTGACTAATATTGAGTTAAGAACACTTACCCCATTATTTTTCTTGAAAATCTCCTGAAACTTGCCTCTTCCCGAGCTCTAATTCGTCAAAAATAGAAAATGAACAAACCCTCGATATTAAATATTTTTTTTCCAGTTGTTCTGCCTTTTTTTGTGTGCCAAACAATCCCGAAACTCTCATTTGATGCCTCCAATAGAGTCCTTGTGAAATTTAAGTCAAGTTGGAATTTTGAACCACTCAATTTTGCCTTAAAGTGAGGGAGATATGATGTTTTAAAGATTTAAATGAAGTCTGAAAATTTAAGGGATAAAAAATGACATTTTCGTAATTATTTTACACCAGAAAATCAACAACGAAAGAATTTTCGTTTTAGCACCCAAAACTCATTCGGAATCTCCCGGACACAAACCATATATGCTTTTCAATCATAAAACACGCTATGAAGCTGCTTGCGCACTCAAAACACCGAAAAGAGGTCATCTTTACCCGATATTGACCATGGTCAAACTCCAAATCCTTAACTTAACTAGTTTCTCAACAAATGATCCAAAATACACCCGAGCCCCTCGGGACCTCATTCAATCATACCAATAACTCTTAAAACACGATACAAACTTAGTCGAAACCTCAAATCACATCAAACAACGCTAAAACCACGAATCATACCCCAATTCAAGCCTAACGAAACTAAAAATAATTCCAACTTCTACATTCGATACCGAAACCTATCAAATCAAGTCCGATTGACCTCAAATTTTGCACACAAGTCATAAATGATATAACAAACCTATAAAAGTTTCAGAACTGGATTCCGACCCCGATATCAAAAGTCAACTCTCCGGTCAAACTTCCGAACTTAAATTTCTATTTTAGCCATTTCAAGCCTAATTTAACTATGAAATTTCAAATAATTTTTCGAACACGCTCCTAAGTCCAAAATCTCCATACGGAGCTATTGGAATCATCAAATCTCCGTTCCGAGCTCAAATTCACAAAAGTCAAACTTAGTCAACTCTTCCAACTTAAAGCTTCATAGTTGAGAATCGTTCTTCCAAATTAATTTCGAATAACCTGAAAACCAAAACTGACGATTCACACAAGTCATAATACATCATATGGAGCTATTCATGCCCTCAAACTGCCGAACGAAGTGGAAATTCTCAAAACGACCAGTCGGGTCATTACATCCTCCCCCACTTAAACAGACAGTCATCCTCAAACGTGCCTAGAGTTGTTCTTAAGCCGTCAGATCACCGTGTAACCTTACCATGCACATACCCGGGGGTGATCCCACGTCACCCTATTTCATATAGGCCCGACAACACAACAAACTGAAGATCATTACTTCAACCTTAGCTCGTAAACCCATAATCCAATTTCCAACATCCGGGATTTCCTACAAGACCCGAATCTCGCATCTACATACTATATAACTTTGAACAAGTTGCACAAAGCCATAACCATAACCCGATACACAATAACATGATATACCACATAACTCAAATACTCATAGAAATAACTTCCGACTGCAATAGCTGCTCGATAACCAACTCGACAGCGGTAACAAACCTCATATCAACTAAAATATTGTTTTGAACCTTTGTACACTGACGACGATGAAAGAAACACGCAAAAACTCTTAACCACTCATCAGATCAACAAATCATGAAGCTCTCTCTCATCCGACGGGAACCAAAGCCAAGTCCTAAGCTGACTTCCGATGTTATTCTTCCAAACATACCGCAATCAAATCCGATAGTATCCATTCTAGGTCCAATGACCTTATCTCATCAAACACAACTATTCTATTGATATGCCACACCGATACAACCTAAAGTCACAACCGTGCAATCTGTGCACCAACAAACAACAATTCAAATGTACTCACTCGGGGAAAATGACTCAAATGAGAGAACCGTCCCGCAAGCTCAACAAGTACTATCACAACGCAATGCTATGAACCCATCATACATAGTAAGACCAAGACACACGAATCTAACACAAAGGATCATATCCCAACATAGCCCCTCTGCAATGCGTGACCATCCAAACACTGGTCCATATGAAATACCTCAAGCCACAATGCTCAAAATCAACAACTACATGCAATTCGATATCAAGTACATGAAGTGCATGACCATAACCATGGAGAAGCCAATAACACAATATACCACAGCCCGGAAAGACCATAACCAAGGGCAATCAACCATTCCACACCCCAATCACCATCTCGCTCGAATTTCGCTATAAGGCCCAAACAGAACCGCATCATGTGTGCATATAACCAACGAATCACAAACCTTCATAGAATGGAAGAGTAACACATAGAACATATCAAATATGAATAATATCAGTTTTAACCTAATGGCACATCCCTCAACAATAGCAGTTCAGAGTCAACAAATTCGATCCGGTATAGAATACACATCCTCATTGGGCCTACTAATGGATCGCAAATCAACTCTGGTCACCCACAAATAGATAAATAACCCTCCTAAATTCCACAACGAATGAATCATAACACATACTATCATCTGGCTAGCTTTGACCACAACTTCACAGTCCACAACCACGAAACAATCTGCTCCTGAGAACTCCCAATCTCCAAATCCATAGAACACATGAATCACCATATCTGATCCCAACTCCACTGCCCGAATGTCTAACACATCTCTCATACACGATCATCCCATGAGGAATACTTCTATAATGATTCCGTGCCACATAGAAAAATCTGAATATCAGCAGTCGATCAACCAGGTGAGTACCGCAATACCGATGAACATCCGTAAGTCAAAACACAATGCACCTTCTGTAATGCGCACCCTTCTCAGGGATTATCGAGCAGTTATAACATTCATCTAAATATCTGAAACTGACCATTTTGTCCAGAATTCGTGACCTTCCCTTCAGGAATGAGCTGCCACCTTGTACGTGTAAATCTTAATATCGCACACCACACCACTTCTATCATGCCATCATGTGACAAGCACAGGAATCTCATTATCAACTCTGAGTCACCAGCAATTTACATACCTGATTAGTTAGAAACCTTCCTTCCATGAGGAAATCACAACACACAACACGTTCCCCACACCAGTAGAGAATATCTGGCTCAAACTATGGTAGAAACCATCAAGAACACTTTGAAATCCATTTGCACATAACCAAGCTATCAGAACTGAATTCCTCTAACTCGACCAAGCCACGCAGGTCATCAAACCCAAGAATATTTCCACCAAAACATCTGTAAAGGCTCACCACATCATAATTATCCCCCATAAATACCATAACCAAGACTTCCACTTTGAAAAGACCTTATGTGAACTTAAAATTGTTCTTTTACCTTTCTTATAGTGGAATGTAGAATCCATAGTCATACAGAATTAACGCAAGTCCCGCCATCATCAAATGTAAATCTCAGATTCTATCCACACATAAGTCCGAAAACATTCTCAATTGCTATATATAATTCTCGAACCCATTAGAACCTTCTCGAGAGTCACCCATTTTGCTCAAATCTAAATTGCACCGCCCAAACGGATTGAAAGACACATGCCTCATTAGCACAACAACATCCAAAGAAGTAACCCTACCTTAACACCACCAATCAAATTCATACTTCGTGCGCACTGCATCCTTCAAAATAACAACTTAATCATCCTATGATTTTCATATTTTCATAAAGTGCAATGTAACCTGTATCCAGGAATTTCCTTACTCGAGTTATCCTCGATCTCAACCTATGCAAGTCATAACGGATACACAATTATGCCTCTGACCCAAAACTAGTATTTAACACATAACCGTAAAATTGAATTGTCAATAGCAGGCTCCCCCACTTGGCTCAAAGCCATAGAATAAAACATCTGATAACTCACAATACCCATACCATATTACTGCCATGATACTGCAGTCAGTTCAACGAAAATTCTTCTCAAGCTCATGAAACACCAACTATAAAATACCTCAATCATCCGCTAAGCTCGTATTTATTCTCTTGGCACTCAAGTCAACTTTCTCACCCAGATGCAAATTCGAATCTCAACACATACACTCCGCTGGTAGAAAACAAACTCTCCACTCAACATTATAAGGATCACACATCCGTAAATTACCTCGCATGTGATAACCCGCTTGCTTGGCCTCAAACTGGCATCTTTCTATAGCCTTTTACAGCCACAACTACTACGTAATCTCTTAACCTTCTTGAGTTCAAACTCATTGACAAGACATGAGAATTTAATTTTTTCTACAATTTAACAACGTAAGAGATCCTTCAATACACTCACAACTCGAGACTATATGTCAAATAGCCATTCAATCGCTCATCGAGCCATAAATGCCACTCATAGGGACACTACCGGACATATGAGTCCAAATGTACAAATTCACACAACTGAAGCTACCGAGCCTAAGATGCGATATAAACCTGACCTCAAGTCCTCCAGACTGGCCCACCACCAAAACACACATCTAGAACTTCATTCATAGAATCAAAAGCCATTGATGCACAGCTGATACCGAGCGTTCACATGCGAGTAGAGTGAGTGGAATGAATTCAAAGAGGTACGTTTCAAGCTGAATCAATGCAGCACGATAAGGAAAGAAAGATGGGAAGTTTATCCTAAAATGCCCTGTAGCCTCTCGAAGATAAGTATGGACGTCATCATACCGATTCGCAAGACTCTACGAGACACTTGCTCATGACTTGTAAGACCTATGAACCTAGAAATCTGATACCAACTTGTCACGACCCAAACAATTCAACTAGCCATGATGGCACCTAATCCAACCCGTTAGGTAAGCCGATTTACAAATATCCGATTAATTTTATATTTAACTGACTCTAATACACTCCCCAAGGAATGGTAGTACAGATCATGAGCTTGTAAGATTAGAATTTAGAAACCTGGTATGAAATAAATACATTATCTGTTCGAAATGTACATAAACAAATTTTTATAAATCTAAGGCTACTATGAACAAGAGGCAGATTCGACAGGAATACAGGTGCATCTTTAAATCCAGCTCCCGTCGATCATAGCAACATCAACATCTAATATCTGCACGCAAGGTGTAGAAGTGTAGTATGAGTACAACCGACCCCATGTACTCAATAAGTAACAAACCTAACCTTAGGTTGAAAGTAGTGACGAGTTGTAACACATGTCGGGGTCCAACACTAACAGCCAACAACAGTTCATAACAACATAATGGAAGTAATAAAAGAAGTAGCTTAGAGATAAACTACTCAGCTCATTCACAGTTCCAGAAAAATAGACATGCTTTTCAAATATATCAGTGAAAATCCAATTCCTTTACCGAAATCACCAATTTATGAGTAAGTTTAAAAACTGTGATTTTTCCCAAAAACTTTCAACATTTAAATGTTTCATTTTTAAATGGCATGAGGAAAATATATTTGTATGCCTACATGTCAATGTATATGGGAAGTCATGAATGACGTGATACCGTACAACATGAGACAAAATGCATCTCTGTGCCTGTAAGTCAAGTGTACATGTCAAATGCGATGCAACTCAGTGATAAACCATATGCATACTCTCAGAGTATCAATTCACTCAATCCTCCCAGTCACTCAGTCCTCCCAATCGTTCGACATTCGCGCTCAGTAGGTACCTACGCTCACTAGGGGTGTGTACAGACTCCGGTGGGGCTCCTTCAGCCCAAGCGCTATGTCAAGCCAATCATGGCATCAATCAATAAACTATGCTACGACGCGCAGCCCGATCCTATAAATATCCTCACCATCAAGCCCTCGGTCTCACTCAGTTATCAATCTCTCCAGTCTATCAGGCTCATAATGTCATGAAAAGTAGCCCAAAAATGATGATATGATGAATCAATAAATAGCAAGAGAGACTTAGAGATGATATGAAATGAATGAATATGACTGAGTGTGAAGTTACAATTTAAACAAATAATTCGACAGCAGAAATGACCTCAGTGGGTCCCAATAATATCAATATTTGCCTAAGCATAATTTTTAACATGAGTTATAGCTCAATTTCTCTAACACATAATAATACATAAAAAAATACAAGTTAATTGACTATAAAGCTCTATGGAATCAACCGAGTCTCAATTTCTACGGTGCACGCCCACACGCCTGTCACCTAGCTTGTGCGTCACCTCCAAATAATTCATATAACACGTATAATCAGGGTTCATACCCCTAGCTCCAAGATTAGAGATGTTACTTACCTCGAACAAGTTGAATCCAATGTCGAGCAAGCTAAACAATACTCTAAAAATTCCATTCTGCACTATCAAGTTCTGAACGGCTCGAATCTAGTCATAATTAATTCGATTCAATCAACCCAAATTATAGGAATTAATTCCATATCAAAATACTAATTTTCCCTAAAAATCCGAAATTACACTCAAAATCGTCCGTAGGGTTCACGTCTCGGAACCCGACAAGAGTTACAAAATATGAATCTCCATTCAACCACGAGTCCAACCATACCAATTTTACCAAATTCCGAAATAAACTCGACCCTCAAATTCTTAAATTAAACCAAGAGGGTTTTCTAAATGTTCCAACTTAATTCACCAATTAAATTTTAAAAGCGACTATGAATTCAGGTAATTTGACCAATATTAAGTTAAAAACACTTACCCCGTTATTTTTCTTGAAAATCGCCTCTTTCCGAGCTCCAATTCGTCAAAAATAGAAAATGAACAAACCCTCGATATTAAATATTTTTGTTCTGTTGTTCTACCTCGTTTCATGTGCTAAACAATCCCGAAACTCTCTTTTGATACCTTCATTGGATTTCTTGTAAAAGTTTAGTCAAGTTAGGCTTTTGAATCACTAAATTTGGCCTTAAAATGAGGGAGATATGATGTTTTGAAGATTTAAATGAAGTCTGGAAATTTAAGGGATAAAAAATGACATTTTCGTAATTATTTTACACCAGAAAATCAGCAACGAAAGAATTTTCGTTTTAGCTCCCAAAACTCATTCGGAACCTCCTGGACACAAGCCATATATGCGTTTCAATCGTAAAACATGCTACGAACCTGCTCGCGAACTCAACACCGAAAAGCGGTCATCGTGACCCGATATTGACCATGGTTAAACTCCAAATCCTTAACTTAACTAGTTTCTCAACCAATAATCCAAAATACACCCGAGCCCCCCAGGACCCCATTCAATCATACCAACAACTCTTAAAATACGATACGAACTTAGTCGAAACCTCAAATCACGTCAAACAACGCTAAAACCACGAATCATACCTCAATTCAAGCTTAACGAAACTAAGAAATTCCAACTTCTACATTTGATACCGAAACCTATCAAATCAAGTTCGATTGACCTCAAATTTTGGCAAACAAGTCATAAATGACATAACGAACTTATGAAAATTTTCAGAACTGGATTCCGACCCCGATATCAAAAGTCAATCCCTCGGTCAAACTTCCAAACTTAAATTTCTATTTTAGCCATTTCAAGCCTAATTTAACTACGGAATTTCAAATAAATTTTTGAATACGCTCCTAAGTCCAAAATCTCTATACGGAGCTATTGGAATCATCAAAACTCCGTTCCGAGGTCAAATTCACAAAAGTCAAACTTGGTCAACTCTTCCAACTTGAAGCTTCATAGTTGAGAATCGTTCTTCCAAATCAATTCCGAATAACCTGAAAACCAAAACCGATGATTCACATAAGTCATAATACATCTAAAACGTTCCACATTATTACCGCAAACATCCAAATAAATTATTCAAGTAATGAAATCATCATCAAGGAAATACAATAAAGGCATTAGTAAGGAAAATAAGAAGTAGCAATAGTAAAATAATGTCCAAATAGAAAGTATCGTGATAGTCACTTAGTAATTAATATTGAATATATGAGATTATGTCTAATAGTTAGGATATTGGACTTGTTACTATTGGCATATGAATAATGGATAAAATATAAAATATAAAAATTTTGGATTTTCGGATATCCAAAAATCTGAAGTACCAAATCCAATATTCAATCCGAAATTCAAAACTTTTAAAACTTAAATCCGAAATTCAATCCATGATCTGAAAATCCAAACAATTCGTATTACGATTTGGATTTCGGGTGCGCCCAAACTATGCCTTCCCCTAATCATTTATCTTATCCCGGGTGTTACCAGCCATGATTATGGTAGAATATTAAGTACTCATTTATTCTTAACTAAATATCTCGATTTAAATATAGTGATTATCTATAATTAAGAAATTACCTTCTATGTTTTCCCTTTATTTTCTATAGTTTTCTCTATGTTTATAACAAGAATAAAAACCTACTTATCCGAGATCTATGCATTCCTACATGGAAAATGGAAGTTATAATATTAAAGCATGCTTTCAGGGAAATATTAGATGTTGTTTATAATAGTTTATAGTACTAGACTAGGGGTGGAAAATGGGTGGGTCGAAAATGGGTAATACAAAAAATGGATAAATTATCCAACCCGAGCCGACCCATATTTAATACGGATAAAAAACGGATTAACCGGCGGATAATATAGATATTCATATTATCCATGGCTCCTTGAATATGATTACTTTTGGGAGAATCCTAGCTAGTCTTCAACCTTGAGGAACCCCAATTTGAGGTTTTTCAAATTTATAAGTTAAACTCATTAGTTGTCCCGTTATCTATTTGTTATCCATTTTTTAAGTAGATAATATGGTTCTTATCCATATTTGACCAATTTTTAAAAAGTTTATTAACCAACCCATAAATAATATGGATAGATAGCTATTTTCTTTTAACCATTTTGCCGCTACTATGTTAGACTGCAACAAAAGTAATTACAAGTACATATTCTTGGATTATATTTATCTTTTTGAGTTCCTAGGAGGATCTTGGGGGTTCGAAATTAAAGAGAACTTATTGGCCTTGTTAAGAGCAATATTCTACTATTTCTTTTAGATCACATTAAAATGTTTGAAGAGATTTTTATTTTTGGTAGAAATACGAAATTTTCATTCATTAGCTAATTCTATTATATAAAGCTAGAGTCCCATTGGGCTCATTAGTAGATACATCCACCATGCTGTTTTCATTTAGATTACAAGTTACAAAAGGATTCCCAAGTTCAGCCAAGCTAGTAAGTACATTAGTAGATACAAGCCTAGGTTCAGTAGAGCCAATTTTGTTGTCATGGACTATTTTAAAAAAGGCATCTGGCGGTTGCTCCCAAAGAGATAAAGGGGTATTGTTTGCTTGCTTGGATCTTTGGGTGGCCAAAACGTGAGCAACCTTGTTTCCTTATCTGAAGTTATGCCAAATCGGCGGATTCTTCAGTTTCTTCAGTAGTGACCTGCACTCAGTAACCAAGTTAGAATATATCGAAGAAGTATCTCTATCAAGCAGGCGAATGATATCCATAGCATCAGTTTCAATTTCTAAGCTTAAAAAAAATTCATAGGCTAATTGTAGCCCAGTCTTGAGAGCTAGTAGCTCCATGTAAGCAGGGGTATAGGCAACGACTGAGGTGCAAAAGCCCAAAATCCAGTCCCTATGATTATTTCTAAAAGTTCCGCCGATGCCCCCTTTCTTATACTTACCCTTGAAGGCACCATCAATGTTGAGCTTAAGGGAAAATATTTTGGGCGGGAGCCACTTTATTGTGATGGTTATAGTAGGAGGAGTGTAACTAGGAGAGTTTGTACAATATTTGAACTCTTTACAGATCATGATAACCATATCTAGAGACAGTTGGTTGCATAGATTGTTAAACGAATTGTTATTTCTATTGAGCCAAAGATGCCAAATAGCAAATGAGAAGAATTTTTCCCATGGGGGTACCCAAGTGATCCGATGCTATGTTTGTGTCTTTTAATAAGGTGAGCCAATGTTCAAAATTTTGATTAAGGGGAAGAAAGTTTAGGTGCGCATCGCTCCAAAATTACATGGCTATAGGACATTCGAAGAAAATGTGGGTAATTGTCTCCTCTTGTCACGACCCAAAATCTCACCTGTCGTGATGGCGCCTATCTCAATACTAGGCAAACCAAAAATCCCAATAAACCACCATTTCTTTTAAATTTGAAAAAATAATAATTAAATTCAGCGGAAGAAATCTCAATGTCAAATATATCAATCCTAAAATCCAGTGTCACTGAGTATATGAGCATCTAAATGTATACAAAGTCTGACTGATAAACATCACTGTCTGAAGTATAGAACGGTACAATAACTAAATAGGAAGGGAATCAAGTATGCGGTCATCAAGCAGCTACTTTGATACTCTCCAACAGAAATAACTCCGAATTCTAAGCAGTTGTCGTATCCGGGAGAACTTGGATCTGCACACGAGGGGTGCAGAATGTAGTATGAGTACAACTAACTCAATAAGTAACAAGACTAACCTCTAGGCTGAAAGAAATAATGAGCTCCGTAGGTACAATCCAGTAAAACTAATGGTACAAAAATGTAGGCATGCTTTCACGTTTAACAGTTAAACTCAATACAAGTGAAATAGATCAATACTGCATGATATGAGGCATATAACATCTCAGTAGAAAGCCCTCATGTAAATACTGGTCACAAATTATCCGGTCACTCGGTATTGTTTATGGCCAATCCAGCCCAGGAGTGTTCCAACCCATATATAAATACACATCGACTGACAGTCAGTCACCTAGTACCGTATAAGGCCAATCCAGCCCTGGGATAATTTACCCCAAATATAAATAATACGATCAAGATCCATGCCCAGGTAAACTCATTAAAATATAAATAAGTAAGGCAAGTCCATGCCCTGGGAAATTTCATCCCAAATATATATATAAAAGCAATAAGTAAGGCAAGTCCATGTCCTAGGAAGTCCATCCCGAATATCGATGATCATCTACGCTCACTGGGGGTGTGTACAGACTCCGGAGGGGTTCCTTAAGCCCAAGCGTAATACAAAGCCAATATGTCCTACTGCAGGCGGGCAGTCTCGATCCGTATAATAACAAAGCCTATAAGTTCCTATTGTAGGCGGACAACCCCGATCCATAAAATAGTAAAGCCAATAAGTCCTGCTGCAGGCGGGCAACCCAATCCATATAATTATAATGTATAAAGCCATTATGGCCTGCTGCTTACGCAGCTCAATCCCATAAATATCTCCACAATGGATAATTATTACTGAGTGTGAAATATATATTTTTGAACAATTAATTCAATGACAATACGACCCCATGGGTCCTAAAATATCGACACGTAGCCTAAACACGATATTTATCACAAGCCTCAACTCAATTCCTCTAACACGTGCCACATGTTCAGATAATAACATGATTCTTTAATTTTAATATTTCACAGGATTTATTCAAGACACAATTTCTGTGGTGCACGTCTACATGTTCGTCACCTATCGTGTGTGTCACCTTCAACAATTCATATCATACCAAATTCGGGGAATCATACTCTCAGAATCAAGTTTAGAAGTGTTACTTACCTCAACCCGTGTAATTCTTTATTCCGCTATGACCTTGCCACAAGAATTGGTCTCCGAAAGCCTCGTATCTAGCCAAAATTAATTCGATTCGTTCAATAATATTCATTGGAATTAATTCCATAAGAAAATGCTAATTTTTCAATAAAATCCGAAATTAACTCAAAAATCGTCCGTGGGGCCCATGTCTCAGAATTTGATAAAAGTTACAAAATATGAACGGCCATCCAACCACGAGTCCAACCATACAAATTTCACCAAATTCTGACATCAACTCGACCCTCAAATCTTTAATTAAAGTCTTTGAAGATTTCTACCATTTTCAACCCAATCTTTACTCATTTGAACTCAACAATTTTTCCATAAACCTTATTGATATGTATAAATAATACTATTACACCCAAGAATCATACTCTTAATCACTCATCATTACCCAAAACTCGGAATTGAAGACTAGGGGTTAGAACCTTACCTCTTGGGTGAAAATCTTGTGATATTTCCTTGTTGGATTTCAAAGCTTGAACAAGATCTTGATAAACAAAGCACTTGAGCTTCTTCCTCTCTCTAGAACACTCTCCCTCCTCTCTAAAAAATGTCAGATGTTTTCTCCCAAATGAGTCCCAAGTCCTATTTATCAAAATGGGTTCGGGTTATGAAAATAGAAAAATTAACCCTCCGAAAGCAGGTCTGCGGTCGCATAATGGACCACATAATGGTTATGCGGGTTGCAAAATACACCGCAAAATCGATGCCGAGAAATGGGCTTAACTGGACAGGTCTGCGACATTTTGCGGTCGCATAACTACTTCTGCGATCGCATAATGGTTTTGCGATCGCAGAATTGGTCGCAAAATCGCACTTTTCTAGACTTTGGTAATTTGGTCATAACTTCTTGTAGGAATGTCCAAATGACGAACGGTTTGAAGAGTTAGAAGCTAGACTCGAAGATCTTTTATTTTATAGTTATATCATCACATAAATCCATATATATATATATATATATATATATGTGTGTGTGTGTAGATAGTCTCGTTCAAAGTTGGGTCTTGTGCGAATTCACTTGAAACTTTAGTCTATTATGAAATTTCCAACTTCTACATTCGATGTCGAAACCTATCGAATCAAGTCCGATTGACCTCGAATTTTGCATACAAGTCATAAATGACATAAAAGACATATTCCAATTTCCGGAATCGGATTCCGACTCCGATATCAAAAAGTCAACCCACGGTTAAACTTTCCAAAAATTCAATTTTCGTCATTCTAAGCCTAATGCTACTATGAACCGCCAAATAATTTTTCGGATACGCTCTTAAGTGCAAAATAACCATACGGAGCTATTGGAATCATCAGAATTCAATTCCGAGATCATTTACATATAAGTGAATATACAGTCAACTTTTCTAACTTAAGTTTTCAATTATGAGACTAAGTGTCTCATTTCACTCTGAAATCCTTCCGGACCCGAACCAACTAAACCGATAAGTCATAAATCAACTATAAGGAATAAATTGAGCAGTAAATGGGGGAACGGGATTGTAATACTCAAAACGACCGGTCAGGTCGTTACATTCTCTCTCACTTAAACATACGTTTGTCTTCGAACGTGCCAAGAGTTGTTCTTAACCTTCAAATCTCTATTCCACCTTACCACGCATATACCCGGGGGTGGTCTCACGTCACCTTATTCTATATAGGCCTGACAACACAATACAACTGAAAATCCATAATTTAACCTTAGCCCAAAAACCTTGGAATTCAATTCCTAACCTTCAGAACTTCTTTTCAAGACACAAATCTTACATTTACACGATGTATGAGTCTGAACAAGCTACATCGAGTTATAACTATAATCATAGATATAATTTACCCAGAATATTAGACAACTCGCCCGCTCGTAGCACCATTCCTGATCACAATAACTACTTCAAACCAACCAAGTACTAACATTAAACCCCATATCAAACAAAACCTCATCCCAACACATTCGTACACTGTTAATAATGAAAGAAACAATCAAAAACTCATAACCACTCATCAGATCAACTGGCCATGGAGCCCTCTCGCCCTAACCAGGACCATAATCCTCTCCTAAGCTGGCTTTCAATATTATCCTCCCACTATACCGGAATCAAACCTGATAGTATCCGTTCTAGGTCCAATGACCTTATATTATTAAACACAACTATCCTATTGACATGCCACAATAATATAACTCAGGACACAACTGCGCAATTTGTGTACCCAAATATGGAAAATGTCTCAAAAAAGAGAACTGTATTATGAGTTCAACAAGCATCACCACAACTACAATGCCATAAACTCGTTATATATGGTAGAACCAAGACACACAAATTTAATAACAGTAACCAACTCTTCTAGAGCTCACATTAACATCACTCTCACGGACAACTCACGTGCTATAGTATCAATATTTGGACCCGCACACGTACCAATAATATCAGTATATGGATCCGCACGGACAACTCACGTACCAATAACATAATCCGCCTGGCATGGTCACAGGCCTCTAGTCCAAGCATAGCATATAGGAGCAATCAAATAAGTACACATGTATATGATAAATGAAAGGTACAAACATCAAATGTAGCCCAGATAGTTCTCAACAAAGGTACAAACATGAGAAACGTTATAACTTTACGCTTAGCAGCCAACTCTAGGCATATCATAGCCTAAGGATTCTTTCGAATATGAGTACTTGCCCCGATGCCCGCACATTGGCTCAAACCTCACATATATGAACACTTATAGCGCGCATCTATCACAAATAATTAACGCAACTAGTGCCTCCACTGAGTTAAAAAAATAAAATACTCATCTCAAACATGCCGCAACTCGAAACAATATACTTCTGAGAACTCCCAGTCTCTAAATTCATCAAACACATGAATCATCGTAACTGATCCCAACTCCAGCACTAGATGACTAACACATCTTCCATTCACGATCTTCCCATGAGGAATACTTTCATAATTCTTTCATGCCACATAGAAATAATTTGAATATTAGCAGTCTATCAACCAGGTGAGTACTGCAATACCAATGACATCCGTAAATCAAAACACAATGCGCCTTTTGTAATGCGCACCCTTCTCATGGATTACCGAGCAGTTATAACATTCATCTAAATATATAGCTGATTCTGACAATATACAAATTTTGAAAAGTTTTCAATCGACACATATACATTTTTGAATCCATTAGAACTCTTTCGAAAGTCACCTACTATGCTCAAATCTAAATTGCGCCGCCCAAACGGGCCGAAAGGCACAAGCCCCATTATCACAACAACCCCTAAAGAAGTAACCATGACTTAACACCA
Source organism: Nicotiana otophora (assembly GCA_000715115.1). Lineage (NCBI taxonomy): Eukaryota > Viridiplantae > Streptophyta > Magnoliopsida > Solanales > Solanaceae > Nicotiana > Nicotiana otophora. The sequence continues at coordinate 2,102 of AWOL01S0058573.1, read as the reverse complement.
CCAATCAAATTCATACTCCGTGTGCACTACGTTCTTCAAAATAATAATTTAATCATTCCATGGTTTCTGTATTTATATAAAGTGCCATGTAACCCGCATTTAGGAATTTCCTTACTCGAGCTATCCTCGATCTCCATCTCTGCAAGTCATAACTGATCCCCATGTATGTCTCCGACCAAAACTAAAATTTAATACATAACCATAAAATTAAATTGTCAATAGCAGGCTCCCTTACTTGGCTCAAAGCCATTGAACAAAACATTCCATGACTCACAATATCCATACTCTATTACTGCCATAATACTGTAGTCAGTTCAACAAAAATTCTTCACAAGCTTAGGTAACACAAAACCATAGAATACTTCAATTCATCTGCTAAGCTCGCCTTCATTCTCGTGACAGTCAAATCAACTTTCTCAACTAATCTAAACTCAAATGTCAACACATATACCCCACTGGGAGAAAAGAAACTCTCTATTCACATCATAAGGAACACACCTACATAGATTACTGCGCAGGAGATAACCCACCTGCTTAGTCTCAAATTGGCATATTATTATACCCTTTCGCAGCCACAATTACTATGAAATCACTTAATCTTTCTGAGTCCAAACTCATTAACCAGACACGAGAATTTAATTTTCTGCAAAATTTAACAACGTGAAAGATCTTTCAAAATATTCACACTCAAGATTGTACGTCACATCAAAGCGAAAATAAAGCACCCCATGGCCTTCCTTTACATTTCAAGGAAACACTTCTCGTTACATTCAAATAATATTAACACATCCCGCAGTTATATCATACTCATCACAAAGCCATTCCACCGCTCATCGAGCCATAAATTCCACTCGTAGGGACATTACCAGACATATGAGTTCAAATGTACAGGTTACAACTAAAGCTACCGAGCCTAAGCTGCGGTCTAAACCTGGCCTCAAGTCCTCTAGACTGGCCCATCACCAAAACACGGAATACATATCTCAAACATCATTCATGGAATCACAAGTTGACGATGCGCATCTGATACCGAGCGCTCATGTGCGCATACCAATGCGTGGAAGGAATTCAAAGAGTTATGTTTCAAGCTAAATCAATTCCGCACGATAGAATACAAGAAAGTGAAATTTTTCTAAGGGTTCTGCAGCCTCTCGAAGATAAGTACAAACGTCTCCGTACCGATCCGTAAGACTCTACTAAACCTGCTCATGACTCGTGAGACCTATGTTACATAGAGCTCTGATACCAACTTGTCACGACCCAAAATCTCACCTGTCATGATGGAGCCTATCTCAATACTAGGCAAGACAAAAATTCGAATAAACCACCATTTCGTTTAAATTGGAAAACAAAATAATTACATTCAGCGGAAGAAATATCAAAATTTCAAATATATCACTCCCAAAACCTGGTGTCACTGAGTACATGAGCATCTAAATGAATAGAAAATGTGACTGATAAACATCACTGTCTGAAGTATAGAACAGTACAATAACTAAACAGGAAGGGAATCAAGTCTGCGGTCGTCAAGCAGCTACTTTGATACTCTCCAACAGAAATAACTCTGAATTCTAGCAGTCGTCGTATCCGGGAGCACTGGATCTTCACACGAGGTGCAGAGTGTAGTATGAGTACAACTAACTCAATAAGTAACAAGACTAACCTCTAGGCTGAAAGAAATGATGAGCTTTGCAGGTATAGTCCAGTAAAAATAATGGTACAGAAATGTAGGATTGCTTTCAAGTTCAACAGTTAAACTCAGTACAAGTGAAATAGATCAATATTGCATAATATGAGGCATATAACATCTCAGTAGAAAGACCTCATGTAAATACTGGTCACAAATTATCCGGTCACTCGGTATTATTTATGGCCAATCCAGCCCAGGGGTGTTCCAACTCGTATATAAATACACATCGACTGACAGTCAGTCACCTAGTACAGTATAAGTCCAATCCAGCCCTAAGATAATTTAACCCCAAATATAAATAATACAATTAAGATCCATGTCCAGGTAAACTCGTTACAATACAAATAAGTAAGGCAAGTCCATGCCCTGGGAAATTTCATCCCATATATATATATATATATATATATATATA
>AWOL01S0058562.1:2696-25689 GCA_000715115.1 Nicotiana otophora | reverse complement strand
CAAGTCCGGAGAAGGGATCTCGCCAATAACCGCTGAACTGGACAGCCTACTGTGGTGGGGGAGCTGTGTCTACCCGTCTATCAGGACCTGCAGCACGACATGCAGCGTCCACAAATAAAAAGGACGTCAGTACGAATAAAGTACTGAGTATGTAAGGCAGGAAAGCATAAGTAAGAACAGTAATGTAAACAAGGATAGAGAATATACAACCTGTGACATCTGGGTACCTCTGAGGGCTATTGACATGAAATACATGATACATACGTATATATACATAAACTTTTAAAACATACGCCTTTGTGGGCATCACCATCATCGTATCGTATCGGTAAAACGTACCCTGCCATCATAGGGCTCGGTAGAATCGTACCCGGCCATGTGTAGCTCAGTAAAACCCAACTGATCAGTGGTTGCACAATATGTGTCGTACCCGGCCGACTATAGCGCGGCTCGGTAGAGTAAAATAGATACATATATAAGATGCATGCTGGACTCATTGGAATCACATTTTGAACCTTTCGGAGTGACATAAGGTCAGTATCCTTCGTAAACGTTATTAGGATTAACTATTATCAAGAATCTTATAAGACTCAGGAAGTACCAACAACATTGATAAAGAGAAGTAACATCAACATCAATCGTTCCATAAGAAGGGCAGCAATGTAAGTACTGCTAGCTTCTAAGAGTAGAGTATCTTTGGGAGCTCGTTCATTACATTATGTACAATCGGAGTCGTGCAAAAGAATGAAGGGGATAGCCTCACATACCTTGTATATACTGCCCAACCTCAAGCTATGCAAATGTCACGACTCCTTAGTCTACAATAAGAGAAATGACCTTATCATTATCGTTTAAGCGTCGTAACTATTATGTATCGACTGCAACCTATTTTACGATGAAACGGAAAGCACCTCCCCTATTTATATGACTTCCCACAAGTCAATAAAATCACCAAACATCCCAAACAACATCAACAATAATCATATTGAGCCTCCCAAAACAGTCCACCAACGAACAACATTACTACCAAGCCTTTCGATATATATTTCACAAGTTCTAGCTTCAACGACTTAGCCGCAACTTGGATAATCTTAAATACATGTAGAGTAAGAGGTTTCTTACCTTTAAATGGAAATAACAACTCTAATTTGACCTTAATTGTCCACGAAATATCCCTCTAATTCTGCCACAAAAATAAGGAAGCGAAACTAGCAATCAATTCGAGTTTTTCGGCACTAGAATTACTTTAGAAGATTTGAAATCACCTAGGGTTGATATTAAAAACTTGAGGGAGTATTTACAGAACATAAAACACTTAAAACAACCTCCCACAAGATCTGGAACAACACAAAAATCAGCAACAATAAGAAGAACAAGAAACTTACTAGCGCCACGGATTTCCGACACTTGATTTGTGTTGTTTGCCCTATGTTTGGGTCTTGGATCATGAGAGAACCTTGAGAGTGTGTTTTTAGGGTTCTAAGGTCTGAATATACTGAAAAATAATGACTTAAAACGGGGTTGCGGCATCTTATATATATCCATATGTCTTAAACCGCCTCTGTTGGCCCAATAAAGAGCTGCTTGGCGCAGTCTCGCAAAAACGCGAATATCTCTCTATTCTGAGATCTTATCGATGAGCGGTTTAATGTGTTGGAAACTAGACTTATAGATCTGAAATGTTGTGGGTAGATCACCCCGCAATTCCAAGTACATTGGGAGAAAAACGTAGTAACATTTGACCTAAAGTTTAAGTAAAATTATAAACGTAAGTTGCGACAACTTTTGTCGACTTTTGTTTCATAACTCGCTTGACTTCAAGACTTATGATATAGATACTATATGATTCAAATAAATTAAAACATGACCTCTTGGGACAATTAAGCACCTCTAGGTTTACCCTAAATTTCGGGTTACAACATCCTTAATTCGTTTAACTTCTAATACTTGTTAACCACTCCTATACACCCTTATATCGTTTAAGACTAATAGGATTAGTTTCTTATCATCTCAAAGATAATCTCTTCTTGGATTTACGTCGCCTAACTTACGGCGTGATCTAAGGTACGTGAATTTGGGTTGTAACACCACGGGGAGGGACTATAGCACTTGCATACCCTTCATTCGGCAACACCCGGTGTGGAGCCGCTTGTGGTGGAGGTGGGGGTGGAGCGGGCATATTTTCATGAGGCACTCGGCCTCGTCTATTGGCTTGAGGTTCAAGAGGGACCTCATCCATTTGATCATCCTCAACGTCCACATCCCCCAAAGGTAAGTTTCCGAGCTCATTGTTTGCCATGATTGCACCGATAATTTCTCAACACGTTAGTAACAAGGAAGGAAAAGAAGATATTCCCCAAAACACACCTAAATATATAGCTAACACTGTTTTTAGATCCCCCGGCAACGGCTCCAAAAATTGATCTCGTCCAATGTTATACCTGAAATCAAGGTTATAAAATGGTAGATTGCAATAATAGTACCCAATAAGAGTCGGGATCAATTTCCACAGGGAACTATATATGGGAGTTAGGAGTATATATTGTAGTATGTGAGTTTGAATATCTTAATTTACTCTTCCACAAATTTGGGTTGTTTCTATGTCTAATTTAAAACTAATATTGTAAAGTTAAGAAATAAAACTAAGAGAATTGTTTTTGTTATTTTTCAAATTTTGTAAAAAGCCTAGGGATATGACCATCACCTAGGTGTTTGCCTTATAGGATATAGACCTTAATGTTTGTTTTGTTGATCGGGGTGTATTATAGCTATCAAATCTCAATTACCCACTCAATACCTCTCGGTCAAAGAGTGATTTTACCCATTTTGGCTTTCTCAAGTTCAAATGGGTATTGCATAAAACGGTTGATAAAAGCTCAAGTCGGGTTATCAATATCTCTAGGTTGAACCCTTTAATTTGGATTATCAATCTCTCGATTGACCTTATTTCTTGTTATCCAAGTTGTCCTAGACTAAGTCTCTCTTTCTCAAGTAGAGACTAAGTCAAATAGGCATGAACTAATATTTGCAACCATTAATTCCATAAAGTAAAGCATTAACAAGGCTAAATAATAACCATAAACAAGCATCAAATTAAACACCCATAAGGTTTACACACTAGAGTTGGGTCATAACCCTAGGAAAAATCTAGCTACTCATGCTTGAAATTGAAGAAGAAGAAGAAGAAGAAGAAGAAGAAATGATAAATAAACTCATATTGTGAAATCAAAATGATAAAATCTATGTTAAAATATCTCAAAATATGAAAAATTACTAAAATAAATAAAAATAAACGGATACTGTAGCTGCTGATGTTAAAAGCTAACCTAAAATTGTGAAACTCGTTTATTTTTACAGGGCTAAAAATTTGGGACAAAAATACCCTTTGGGAGGTTCTGCGGACGCACAATTTCATGTGCGGTCCTCAGATTTCTTCAATTTGTCATGACTGGAGGTCTACAACCGCATAATTCTGATCTGCGGTCGCAAGGCATTCTTTCTTCGGTCTGCATATTTAGAACTGTGGTCGCACTTGGTCTACTGCGGTCCGCACTTTTATGTTTGCGGCCGTAAGACACTTCTTCTGCGGCCGCACAATTCCTGTGCGGTCTGCACTTCTGAGGACTTGAAAACTTGGGACTTTGCACATCCTCTAAACTTTGTTCCTAGCCATCTTTTGCGGCCGCACAATTCATGTGCGGTCCGCACTTTGTACAAAAGTCTGTTGGCCTTTCCTTCATCATTTACGGCCGTAGATGAAATTCTGCGATCTGCACTTTGTGAACTTTTGTGCCTTTTATGGCCTTGAGATTACTCTTTTTTGTATTGGATTTCATCTCGGGAGTCCATCTCCTAATATTCGTGCAATTTAGCACATTTCATCTATTTTCGGGAACACAATTCAATGCTTTCAGACTAAATTAAAAGCTAAAATGCGCTAATAAGTAGTCAAAATCCCCACTTATTATTCCCCGACTTTTAGTGGCTTGACCTTTGCATTTTTGTTATAATAGCGATGTGCTTGTTGTTTTTGGGCGATCATCCTCGCGTAGGCCATATCCCTTCGTTCTTCAGCTTCGTCAAGCTCCTGCCTTCTGCTTTTATCGTTCCTTGGTTCACTCTCGTGGGAGTATCTTAGGATGGACTCCCCGGCTTTGACCGGTATTACTGCATCAGTCTCATAGACTAATGAGTAAGGCATCTCTCATGTTCTCGTCTTCGGCGTTGTTCGGTAGGACTAGAGTACTTCTGGTAATATTTTCGGCCACAACCCTTTGGCGTCTTCAAGTTTTTTCTTCATGATGTTTAGTATCTACTTGTTGGAGGACTACACATGTTCGTTGCCCGAGGGATGATATGGTGTTGTGAGTATTCTTTTGATATGCCATTTTCAAAATGTTCAGTGACCTTCTTTCTTGTAAATTGGGGTCCGTTGTCACAGCTGATCTCTTTGGAGAGGCCGAATCGGCATACGATATTTTTTACATATGAAGGCGATCACTTCTTGTTCACGTATTTGGGCGAATGCTCCTGCTTATACCTATTTAGAGAAATATTCAGTCAAAACCAAAAGAAATCGTACGCTACCTCATCCTGGCGGGAGGGAGCCTATGATGTCCATTTCCCATTTGATGAATGGCCAGAGGGAAGTAACTAAATGGAGGTGTTAGCCTACTTGCTGAATCATTGGGGCATGCTTTTGGCATTGCTCACATTTTTTCACGAAGTCTGCAGCCTCCTTTTTCATGGTGGCCAGTAATACCCTGCCCGTATGAGGCATCTAACCAAAGCCCGATTGTCGGAATGAGATCCACAATGGCCTTCGTGGACTTGTTCAAGAACGCACTGCGTCTGATTTGGGCCCAAGCATTTTGTTAGAGGGCCACTGTATGTTCTCTTATACAGGTCGTTGTGGATGACGCTATACTTGGCTGCTTGCATTTTCAGTTTCTTGACCTCTTTTTATCACTTGGGAGTACGTCGTCCTGTAAATATGTGATAATACGGTTGCGTCAGTCCCAAGTCAGGTTTATAGTTCTTACCTCAACTAGGTCTATCGATGAGTTAAGAAGGTGGACTACACTTCTGTCTCCGGTTGCAATTTTTTTGGTGGCTGCGGCTAATTTAGCGAGGTCGTCCGCCTCGATATTCTGTGTTCGGGGGATTTGGTCGAGCATACATTCATCGAACTCGGGCAACAGCTTGCAAATTTTGGTCTGGTACTTTTGCAACCTTTGTTCCTTGATTTGGAAAGTTCCTGTGACTTGGTTGACAACGAGCTGAGAATCACAACTTAGTCTTAGCCGTCTTACCCCGTATTTGAGTGCTAGTCTCAACCCTGCAATTACGGCCTCATACTCGGCCTCATTGTTAGTCATATCCGGGAACCTTATGGACTGGTGAATCACTTTGCCGGTTGGGACTTTGAGCACGAGTCCCAGACTGGACCCTGATGCGTTGGACACGTCGTCCGTGTATAGTACCCAGAGGTCTTGTGTTTGGGTAGAAGTGTGTACAACTTCTTTTTCGACTTCGGGCATTATTTTCGGGTTGAATTCGGCGACCAAGTCTACAAGGACTTGTGACTTTATCATTGTTCGCAATTGATATGTGATATTGTGGTCGCTCAGTTCGATGGTCCATTTGGCCAACCTGCCCGATAGTTCAGGTTTATGAAAAATGCTTTTTAGGGGGAAAATCGAGACAATCGAGGTGTGATGGCATTGAAAATATGGTCTAAGCTTTCGTGAAGCTACGACTAAGGCCAGAGCCAGTTTTTCGAGGTGAGGGTATCTCGTCTCGGCGCTGACTAGTGCTTTGCTAATATAATATATGGGAGACTGCATACCTTTGTTTTCTCAGACCAGGACTATGCTCACAGCTACTTCGGATACAGCGAGGTAGACGAAGAGACGTTCCCCCGGTTCTGGTTTTGAAAGTAATGGTGGTGATGACAAATAGGCATTTAATTCCTTCAAGGCTTGGACGTACTCGGAAGTCCATTGGGGGCTGTTATCCTTCTTGAGTACGCCGAAGAATCTGTGACACCTATCTGATGATTGTGAAATGAATCTTGTAAGGGTGGCGATGCGGCATGTTAACCTCTGAACCTGTTTTTTTGGTGGTTAGCTATTCTGATATTCCTTCGATGGCTCTGATTTGATCAGGGTTGACCTCGATCCCTCGCTGCGACACCATAAAACCTATAAATTCCCCCGAGGCCACGTCGAATGCATATTTTTCGAGATTCAGTTTAATTCTGTACCGTTTGAGTATGGCGAAGGTTTCTCTTAGATGGTCAATATGATCCTCTTTCCTTTTTGACTTAACTAGCATGTCGTCTATACTTTCTTCGTTTTGCTGAGTTGGTCTTTAAACATCCTCGTCACTAACCTTTGGTAATTTGCTCCTATGTTTTTTAATCCGTAGGGCATGACCCTGTAGCAGTACATCCCCTGGTGGGTGATGAAAGTGGTTTTCTCCTGATCCTCTTCTTCCATGAGGATTTGATTATAGCCCGAGTAGGCATCCAAGAACCTCAATAGTTCATGCCCGGTCGTTGTGTCGATAAGTTGGTCGATATGGGGTAACATAAATGAATCCTTGGGGAATGCTTTTTTCAAATCCGTAAAGTCTACGCACATCCTCCATTTCCCATTCTTCTTTTTTACCATGACCACGTTGGCGAACCATTGGGGGTACTTTGACTTCCTAACGGAGCCGTTCTCTAATTGTTTTTCCACCTCTTTGTGTATCGCGTTATTAATTATGGAGTGGAACTTACGCCTAACCTGCCTCACTGGGGGATGGAATGGATCGACGTTCAGCTTGTACATGGCAATTTCCTTCGGGATACCTGGAATATCTACATGGCTAAAAGCAAACGAGTACGCGTTAGCAGTTAAGAATTGATGAAATTTACCTGGTTCCTGAAGCTTGCAGCCGATGTAAGCTTTCTTGCTATGGTCGTTGTTGTCTAATTGAACGGGGTCGAGGTATTCTATGGTCGATCTCACGGCTTCGACCATATCGGGGTCTCTAATGACATTTTCGCTATCATCGCGCATCGACCCCGACCCTATTGATTGCTATGCATCGTTTTCTTTGTCCTTCATTTATTGAGTGACCGTATAGTCTAAAATGATGCGGTAGCATTTCCGGGATGTGTGTTGTTCCCCTCGTATACTGAATATTCCCCATAGAGTTGGGGATTTGATGACTTGGTACAAGCTGGAAGGGATGACTCTCATCGTGTGTATCCATGGTCGCCCTATTATGGCGTTGTATGCTATGTCTTGGTCCATGATATGGAATGTTGTTTCCAGAGTGATGCCACTATCCAGGACTAGGAGTGTGATCTCGCCGGATGTTCACTCAACTGCATTGTTAAAATCTGTTAGCGTGATGCAGTGCGACACTATCTTATCTTCGAGTTTAATTTGTGCAAGTACTCGAGGGTGGATAATGCATGTGCCGCTCCCATCGTCTACCATAATGCGTCTTACATCGGTATCTAAAATTCGTAAAGTGATAACAAGGGCATCATAGTGAGGAAAACCAAACCGTTGGTATCTAACTTATCGAAGGTGATACTTTCTTCGAGTTCATCATACCGTTAGTGGGTGATTGACCGTTTGAGCATGTGGGTTGTGGTGAACTTCACACTGTTGACGAAAGCATCGTCACCGACGCCGATGATCATGTGGAGAGTGCGGGTCGGCGAGGGTGGTTTCGGTAGTCCTTGATGTTGTTTACGACCTCTGGCAAAGTTGACCCTTACCCGGTCGCTCAGAAACTCTTTGAGGTGTCCCTATCGTAGCATGTTTACGACCTCCTGTCTTAAGGCGATGTAATCCTTGGTTTTGTGCCCGCGCTCTTAGTGGAACTCGCATAGGGTGTCCGATTTTCTGGTACTTGGGTCCAACCTCATCTTTTGCGGCCACTTCACCTTTTGTCCGAGCTTCTCCAAGACGTATACTAGGTGACACACAAAAATTCTAAGCGGATAATAAAAGGGGGCATACCTCTCTCATTTCGGTGTGTCCCTGTTCTTGATCGGGGTGGGCCCTCTTTGTGGCCAAAGGAGGATGCAATGTCGGTTCTTACATATGGTAGATGTCGTTCCATGTTGGGTCGTGGAGCTGAGAGGTCCTTTCTGATATCATTTCTTTGATCTTTTCTAGATTTGGCTTTCACCGAGGTCAGTCGATGAGTCGGCCCATTGAGGTCATCCTCGTCTGCTCGGACCTCGGCATAATACGCGTTGTGTATTTCATCCCAAGTGGTTGGGGGTACTTCATAAGCCCACTTAATAACTTTCTTGTTGCCCTCGTACCATTTCTGCTCAGCCCGTTCTGAAAAGCTGCGACCGACATCCCTTCCGATACATTCGGCAAGGTCATTCTTACTCGGTTGAACCGTGCGAGGAAGTCCCTCAATCCCTCTCCCGGAGACTGTTTAGTAGCAAATATATCGTTTACTCTCGCCTCGGCCTTTTTGGACCCAACATTGGCCGTTATGCACTTGTTGGTCATTTGTTCGAAGGTTTCAATGGAACGCGCAGGTAGTTGCGAATACCATGTTAGTGCTCCTCCCATGAGGGTCTCGCCGAATATTTGTAACAAAATGAAGGATACTTGTTCCTTGGCGAGATCATTGCCTTTTACGGCGGTGACGTAGTGAGTCACAACATGGTCTTCGGGGATGGTTGTGCCATCGTATATTTTCAAATATGGAGGCATTTTAAAGGTCTTTGGTATGGTATGTGGGGCGGCGTCATCACTATACGGTTGCTCGACGAACCGACCAACATCTCTCTTCGGCAAGAGCTTAGGGGCGCCCGGTATCTTATCGACCCTTTCTTGATGTTCTCTCTAGTCCTGAAGTGTTTTGTTCTCATTCTCTATGTGAGAGTGCCGTCACCTGCATTATTAGCGACATTGTGAGTAATACTTGTCGTTGGAGGAATTTGATCGTACTGCTCATCCGTTGGTGGTATAAGGCAAGTCCTCGCATTTTCTGTAGCCATGTCTCGAATGGGCTTATGAAGGATGTCGGTCAGCGTGTTAGTTAGCCAAGCCTCAAAGAGCTTTTTTACTGTCGGTGGCGTCTCCTCCGCTACGGATATGGAGGCTCCCTTACTAAGAGACTTTGTTATGCTATAGTGATGAGGGGGTTACCCACCTCGCCTGGGGGAGGCATTGGGCATTGCGTCCTCGTCCACTACTTCAGAGCTCTCATGGATGATATTCATGAGGTTGGTTGGGAGGTCACTCATTATTCTCGTTCTTTCTTCTCTGTTACTTGCCATATTAGATTCGTGCTTGCAAAGAAAGGGGATCTTTTTCTTGCTTTCTCCCTCTTTTTTTTTACGTTAGCGATCCGTGTTAGCTATAGATCTAGAGAAAACTAAAAATTTAACTAGAAAATCCCCACAAACGGCGCCAAATTGTTTGACAAGAAAGTATAACTTTCGGTTAAACTATTGTATTTATATAATAAAGGTTTAAACCTAGTTAATGATAATATCACTAAATGAGGATCTTGAAAGTGTGGATAAGGTGGGACAGATTTAGTGGGAGATTGATAATAACAAGCATTAAATATTACAAAAAGTATGAGTAATAATGGAGGAGTTACTAGTAATAAATAGCAATAAATGGTATTTAAGTAAATAGGAGGAATGATTCATCCAATGAAGAATGAATTAAACGATTGTTCCTCCTGACAATGATGAGTGACAGATTAATTCTAGAATATTCGAACTATTCTCGGATCTTATGAAAATGTATGGAATAATACCAATAAGAATTTTGACGAAAAGGTAATATTTGTATCTTTGTTAGAGAGAGAATCTTTTTTCGAAATTTGTTCTTATCTCGTGAATATTATATGTCTCTTTTTCTTATCTTTTGTCCTCCTTATGTGGAATATCCCTAGTACACCCTAATAGTACATGCGCAAAGAATATTCTTCAGAATATTTCCTTTATTATTCTATTCTAAAAATTAAATGTTACAACACTTTCCGCGGATATCGTATTCGATCATTATAAGCGTCCCGATCCGAGCTTCACCATTTCCTGATCGGCCTCGACTGATTCTTCCCTCAATACTTCCTTGCCATAAATGTTCCATGGTAGATTTCGACATATACACGCATCAATTTAGTATAAACTAACACTTTAGTAGAAAACATTTTAATATATAAGTTGGACAAAAACGTATGTGAGATAGAAATTCAACCTAAGATTGCACACTTCCAGGGGCGGAAGCACGTTGACCGAAGAGTTGTACCGTTTGGTCAATTTCTTTTTCTAAATGCCCATAGGTAAATAATAAGCAAAACGTAATATTCTGATAAATACTTTACGATGACACCACTTGATAATTATGACTAGTATTGCATCCAGCACGAGATGCTCCAATTTTGTAGGTAGGTCATAGGCGATTAGTGCGGAGCTAAAACTTTTATCAAGGAAAATTATTATCTAATGCAATACGTAAACAAAAAAAACAAAAACGGAAGAAATTCAAAAATAGCTAGATATATAAGTGGTAATTGAAAAATAGTCACAATTTCAAAAGTAATCGAAATTTAGCCATTTTTTATGTAAAGATAAATTTGAACGAAAATATTGTTCAAAATACGAAAAATATTCCAGCATAATATACTGGAGTTCCAGTATAATATACTGGTCCAGCATAATATGCTGGAAGTTCATACACAAGTGCTCCAATCTCCAATATATTATGCTGGAACTTTCGGCGAGTTGGAGTTCCAGCATATTATGCTGGAAGTTCATACACATATGCACCAATCTCCAGCATATTATGCTGGACCGATCAGTGTTGCAGCAAAATAGTGGTTATTTTTCAATGACTTTACAAACGTTGGCTATTTTTGAATTATCAGTCCGAAAACNGAAAATTGACTAGCCCGTGTTATTTTTACAAAACAAAAAAAAAACTGATCATATACAGTGTGATTTTTTCTTATAGACCATGAACTACTTTCAAGATTCCGAAATCATGGCCCATGGTGATTCTATGACCCAGCTAATTTAGCAGGCCCATGTTTCTCTTTCTTTTAAGTATCTGTACATCTCAATATAAAATGACGAATCTTAATACAGAATCTTACTAATATGAAGCACTAAGAATATTCTCGTAAAAATTACACGGGCGCCTTATTTGATCGCCCCCATTTAACCTATATTAACTTTTTAAAAAAGTTTTAACTTGTACCCTTTTTTAAACAACTTCAGGTCTCTTTCTCCTCCTTCGTTTTCTTCTTCTTCTTCGGGTGACAATGATTTTATATGATGGTTGTGAACATATTTTAATGTAGTTTATGATATTTTACAATGGTGAGCTGTTATGACGCTTTAGTTTTTGCTATTGCTTAGGGTTTCTTCTTCTTCTTCTTCTTCTTTTTTTTAATTGCAAAATGGGTTCATTAGATTTATTGTTGTTTTGACAAATTGATGATTGAGGTTTGTTCCTGATGATATTTGGAGGTTATGTTTCAAATTTGAGCTCATTTGGAGTAGATTTAAGTATTAAATCGTAAATTGAATTGTTATAATTTGAAGAATAAATTTCTGTTTCTGGGCAATTTGCACTTCAGGCTTATTTGTCCTTAAGTGCATAAAAATATTGGTTGCACTTCAAACCCTTTGGCCTTAAATGCATCTGAAGTGCAATTTTTCACTTCAGACTTATTGGCCTTAAGTGTAGCAAAACGTTTATTACACTTCAGACCTTTTGGCCTTAAGTGCATGTGAAGTGTAATTTTTCACTTCAGACTTATTGGTCTCAAGTGTAGAAAAACGTTTGTTGCACTTCAGACCTTTTGGCCTTAAGTGCATCTGAAGTGCAATTTTTTACTTCAGACTTATTGGACTTAAGTGCATAAAACCATTGGTTACACTTTACACCTATTTGGCCTTAAGTGCATCTGAAGTACAAATTTTTACTTCAGATTTATTGGCTAAGTGAATGAAAACGTTTGTTGCACTTCAGACTTTTTGGCCTTAAGTGCATCTGAAGTGCAATTTTTCACTTCAGACTTATTGGACTTAAGTGCATAAAACCATTGGTTACACTTTACACCTATTTGGCCTTAAGTGCATCTGAAGTACAAATTTTTACTTCAGATTTATTGGCTAAGTGAATGAAAACGTTTGTTGCACTTCAGACTTTTTGGCCTTAAGTGCATCTGAAGTGCAATTTTTCACTTCAGACTTATTAGCCTTAAGTGCATAAAATCATTGGTTGCACTTTAGACCTATTTGGCCTTAAATGCATTTGAAGTGTAATTTTTTCACTTCAGATTAATTTTTTTTAACTTCAGACCCGATAAGTCTGAAGTTGATCGTAAAGTAGTACGTTTGCAACTTTTTTTCAAAGTGGGTATATGCTCAATTGTGATCCCAAAATCGGGTATAGATGCAATAGCTCACGCATCTGAATTAATTGAGAACAACGAATTTTTGAATTATATGATATGATAGAATATTGGTCCCTTGGTATACGAGATGTTATTCCACTAAAATGAGTGTGAGCATCAACATGGACCGGACATATGGATACTAGATTGAAGAAGAAGAATTAGCCGGGACTTGGACCATGGCCCGTCCCACTGACAGGCCTGAGTTCAGTCCTTAACCGTAATTAACATTCTTAAAAGATACAAATTACTCCAACTATCGTACTATTGATTTAAAACTTACGCATAAACCAACATTAACTAATTGTCTAAGGTTTTCACTTTTCACAATCAAGAATATGTCGTAGGACTTATATCACTGTTCTACTTCAATCATTAGTGTTTACCCGTAAAACGGTACACTTAAAATTATACGTGATTTCTAGACAAGTAAATTAATTTGATCCTAAAATAATACAATAATTGAAAAAATATACAATATTTAGCTTTGAAATATAGATGAAACATCAAAGATGACAGTTCCGGGAACAAGGTCTCCGAGCGCGGCAATGATGAGATAAAAAAGCAAAAAAGTAAGATTGTATTAAGATTTGTATAGAATGTAATATTAGTTTAGCCAGAAAATTCGTCCCCCTTACAATGATAACTGAGCTCACTATTTATAGCTATGTCTAGGGAAGGAGGTCATAGGATCGTGTCCTCCTTTAATATCAATTATGAGGGTCATTGATGAAGACGTAATGGTAAACATAAATATGTAACGAACCATCGCTCTTAATGCTGCAGAATATTCCTTATTAAATGTTATCGATCTTCGATCATTCTCGTCTTGGGTTCCACGTGTCCTCCCTTTAGACGATCAAGTGTCATATCATATTTCACCCTATACAAATAGTCCCCCTACTTTCCGGTGACATAACTTTGTGTTACCGGGAAGTTGGTAGAAACACCCTTTTGGTGGAAATTACTATAACTCCTTCTGAAGGTTCCTAGCAGTTGATTAGACGCACGTCTCTCCTCATTTAATGTCCCAAATATGCGTCATTCCATTATTCAACACGACTTTTGCCGATTATCGAGGTGATCATGGCCACGAATTTAGCTGTCAAAATTTTACTTATACGCGACATTCTTTTCCTTTGCGTTTCATAATTTCTCGATCTTCTCATTTGCATCTTTGTTTTTCATCCTTTCTCTAATATCTCTTCAAATACAAAACCTTTTCCTTCTTCTTTTTCAACGGCTTCTTCCTCCAAGCGTGTTGGTTCTTCAAAGAACAAGAACAAAGTCGAGGACTTTGCTCCAACAAAGGTGGATTCCATTATCCCAAGAAAACTTTGTACCATAAAGGACCTTGAAGAGAAATTTTCTACTTCTAACCCTCGCATATGGGCTGTTAGCAGGTGTCCTTTTTCCATTTGTCCTTCCAGTATTCCTGTTGTGAAGGAAAACTGTCGCTGCCATGAGTTGGATATCATTGCTCTTGATCTATCGGAGCGAGTGACCCTTTCCAAGGAAAGTTTTACTTATTTTTACACGTATCCCTTTACTTTGGGTGCATTTTCTTTGAGTGAAGAGCTTGATTCCGTGATTGCAGAGTTTTGCCTTCGCTACCAAGTGTGTTTGGCACAGGTAAGTCCTTCAGTGTGGAGGACGGTCGCCTGTCTTCGACACTTGTGCCACGAAACTGGAGAGGAACTAACCTTAGCTCATATGATGAATCTCTATTCTCCTAAAATCTTCCGCGGGGGAAAGATAAATCTCTGCAAGCATGGCCACCATACTTTGCTGTATAGCATGGATGATAACAATGACCGTGGGTGGATGAAATAGTTCGTTGCAGTCGCCACCAACGACATTATTTCGACAACAACTTCATCTTTTCCGGTCACTTGGAACNTCAAATTTGAGCTCATTTGGAGTAGATTTAAGTATTAAATCGTAAATTGAATTGTTATAATTTGAAGAATAAATTTCTGTTTCTGGGCAATTTGCACTTCAGGCTTATTTGTCCTTAAGTGCATAAAAATATTGGTTGCACTTCAAACCCTTTGGCCTTAAGTGCATCTGAAGTGCAATTTTTCACTTCAGACTTATTGGCCTTAAGTGTAGCAAAACGTTTATTACACTTCAGACCTTTTGGCCTTAAGTGCATGTGAAGTGTAATTTTTCACTTCAGACTTATTGGTCTCAAGTGTAGAAAAACGTTTGTTGCACTTCAGACCTTTTGGCCTTAAGTGCATCTGAAGTGCAATTTTTTACTTCAGACTTATTGGACTTAAGTGCATAAAACCATTGGTTACACTTTACACCTATTTGGCCTTAAGTGCATCTGAAGTACAAATTTTTACTTCAGATTTATTGGCTAAGTGAATGAAAACGTTTGTTGCACTTCAGACTTTTTGGCCTTAAGTGCATCTGAAGTGCAATTTTTCACTTCAGACTTATTAGCCTTAAGTGCATAAAATCATTGGTTGCACTTTAGACCTATTTGGCCTTAAATGCATTTGAAGTGTAATTTTTTCACTTCAGATTAATTTTTTTTAACTTCAGACCCGATAAGTCTGAAGTTGATCGTAAAGTAGTACGTTTGCAACTTTTTTTCAAAGTGGGTATATGCTCAATTGTGATCCCAAAATCGGGTATAGATGCAATAGCTCACGCATCTGAATTAATTGAGAACAACGAATTTTTGAATTATATGATATGATAGAATATTGGTCCCTTGGTATACGAGATGTTATTCCACTAAAATGAGTGTGAGCATCAACATGGACCGGACATATGGATACTAGATTGAAGAAGAAGAATTAGCCGGGACTTGGACCATGGCCCGTCCCACTGACAGGCCTGAGTTCAGTCCTTAACCGTAATTAACATTCTTAAAAGATACAAATTACTCCAACTATCGTACTATTGATTTAAAACTTACGCATAAACCAACATTAACTAATTGTCTAAGGTTTTCACTTTTCACAATCAAGAATATGTCGTAGGACTTATATCACTGTTCTACTTCAATCATTAGTGTTTACCCGTAAAACGGTACACTTAAAATTATACGTGATTTCTAGACAAGTAAATTAATTTGATCCTAAAATAATACAATAATTGAAAAAATATACAATATTTAGCTTTGAAATATAGATGAAACATCAAAGATGACAGTTCCGGGAACAAGGTCTCCGAGCGCGGCAATGATGAGATAAAAAAGCAAAAAAGTAAGATTGTATTAAGATTTGTATAGAATGTAATATTAGTTTAGCCAGAAAATTCGTCCCCCTTACAATGATAACTGAGCTCACTATTTATAGCTATGTCTAGGGAAGGAGGTCATAGGATCGTGTCCTCCTTTAATGTCAATTATGAGGGTCATTGATGAAGACGTAATGGTAAACATAAATATGTAACGAACCGTCGCTCTTAATGCTGCAGAATATTCCTTATTAAATGTTATCGATCTTCGATCATTCTCGTCTTGGGTTCCACGTGTCCTCCCTTTAGACGATCAAGTATCATATCATATTTCACCCTATACAAATAGTCCCCCTACTTTTCGGTGACATAACTTTGTGTTACCGGGAAGTTGGTAGAAACACCCTTTTGGTGGAAATTACTATAACTCCTTCTGAAGGTTCCTAGCAGTTGATTAGACGCACGTCTCTCCGCATTTAATGTCCCAAATATGCGTCATCCCATTATTCAGCATGACTTTTGCCGATTATCGAGGTGATCATGGCCACGAATTTAGCTGTCAAAATTTTACTTATACGCGACATTCTTTTCCTTTGCGTTTCATAATTTCTCGATCTTCTCATTTGCATCTTTGTTTTTCATCCTTTCTCTAATATCTCTTCAAATACAAAACCTTTTCCTTCTTCTTTTTCAACGGCTTCTTCCTCCAAGCGTGTTGGTTCTTCAAAGAACAAGAACAAAGTCGAGGACTTTGCTCCAACAAAGGTGGATTCCATTATCCCAAGAAAACTTTGTACCATAAAGGACCTTGAAGAGAAATTTTCTACTTCTAACCCTCGCATATGGGCTGTTAGCAGGTGTCCTTTTTCCATTTGTCCTTCCAGTATTCCTGTTGTGAAGGAAAACTGTCGCTGCCATGAGTTGGATATCATTGCTCTTGATCTATCGGAGCGAGTGACCCTTTCCAAGGAAATTTTTACTTATTTTTACACGTATCCCTTTACTTTGGGTGCATTTTCTTTGAGTGAAGAGCTTGATTCCGTGATTGCAGAGTTTTGCCTTCGCTACCAAGTGTGTTTGGCACAGGTAAGTCCTTCAGTGTGGAGGACGGTCGCCTGTCTTCGACACTTGTGCCACGAAACTGGAGAGGAACTAACCTTAGCTCATATGATGAATCTCTATTCTCCTAAAATCTTCCGCGGGGGAAAGATAAATCTCTGCAAGCATGGCCACCATACTTTGCTGTATAGCATGGATGATAACAATGACCGTGGGTGGATGAAATAGTTCGTTGCAGTCGCCACCAACGACATTATTTCGACAACAACTTCATCTTTTCCGGTCACTTGGAATTGCACTCGTAAGCTCTTTGTTTAGTATTTCTTTTTATAAGATATTCTTTTATGGTCGTATCAACTCTTCACCCTTCGCATGTTTCAGCAACTCGATGGATCCCACCGGTGGTGGAAGGTTTAGACTGGTGGGTTCAGAAGATCTTGGACGTCACGAAGCACGAAACTCGTTTGTGGAAAGAACTGGGAAATCATGGCAATTCTAATTTTCCTCGCTTTCATATTTTTTGTACATGGAGAACTTGGTTAAATCCTTCTGACTTGTTCACGAAACTAGGTCTACCTGCGGGCTATGTTGCTGTCCCCGAGGAGGACGTTTTGACTAATCTTGCTGATTTAGCGAGGCTGCTTCAGGAAGCACTTACTCTAACAGGTATCTCCGGGGAGAAGATTAAGACTTCAAAGACTGATGCCCCCGAGCCATATCTGCTGGCCATGATGACTGGTCCTCCTTCCGGGCCTGTCATAGACATTGTGATGATTGATGACGATAAAGAAGCTAGTGATGAGGGAGCTTCTCTACATAGAAGGCGTCGATTCTCATCATCTCAACAGGATGCTCGACCTGTTGATATATTTACACCAACTGAAGACGATGTCTCGACACTTAGGGGAGAATTTGATTTAGTAGAAAATGCCAACTCCCATTTTTGGGCCTCAATTACTTCAATCGGTGCTGCGGGGCTGAGTATCGGGTTTTTTCCGTCTTTGGTTGGCGAGCATCTAACAATTAGCACTGCATTTGATGCAGCTGCTTCTCACTCTTTAACTCCATCAACATTATCTCTACCTTCACCAACACCAGCAACTGCTACATCACTTCCATCTTTATCCACTCTTCCACCAACAGTTGCTATATTACCTCCATCGGCCGCATCTGACCATGAAGAAGATATTCCTCTTCCAAAGTACCCAGTTCATGGGATTTTGGGGAAAATTTATGCTGCCCCTTCTGAAGATCAACAAAGGAGAAGGAAAGTTACTCTTTCGGTCTCTACCGGATGCAACTTGCTATCCTGGCCGGTGGAGCTTGCTAATTTTCTGAAGACTTTGGCTTCAGAAAAAGACTGGGAAAAGATTCAGGCACTCTCGGTAGAGTGCTTATGGAACAATGGCATGCATAATGCCGCATCGATACGTTCTTTTCTTCCTTCATTACTTCTTTTACTTTTGTATGAATGAATTCCATATTTTACTTCTTCTTGTTTTGTAGGCCAACTTTCTTGCTTCTGAGGGCCTTCAAAGGTTGATTCGCGAGAAGGAAGAATTTACTTCTGAACGGAATCAGCTTTTGGTGGAACGAGAACAAACTGTTCTCCGCCTTTCAAAACTGGAAACCAAAGCTATCGAGGCCGTTATTTTGGAGGCTCGTTTGCAGCAAAGCGAGCAAGAGGTGGTAACCCATAGCCAAGAAATTGGCCCGCTAAGGGTTAGTTTTGATGAAGCTAAGGCCAAATGGGTTGAAGTCGAGGACGTCGTTCTTGCTGCAACCGAGCGCGAGGCTACTGCTGCCGAAAAAGTAACTAACTTAGAAGCAACCTTGAACTCCAAACTCGAAGAGCTCACTGCTGTGGGGGTGAAACACGCCCTAGCTAGAAGAGAAGTACAATAAAACTATAGAGCATAATAGGCTCTTTGTTTAAACTGTCCGCGACCTTGATGTCAGCCTCAAATCTGCTAGGTCCGCCTGGGAAAGCCTTTCTGCCGAGGTTACACTACTCAAATAAGAACTAAAGCGTCGAGTGGCTTCCCTCGTTGTTGAAATAACTTATGCCATGTACAGCATGAGGAGAAAAACCTTGGAGGAGGCCAAAGCTAGTATCATCGACTTTGATGCTGCAATTGCTAAGGCCCGAGATCTTGAGTTAGCTGCTAAAAATGGACTCCCGGCGCAATATGATACTCCTGGTTCTTCTGGTTCCAGTTTAGAGTTTTCGGAAACTGAAGAGGGATCGGAAGGTGACGATGTTGAAGACCGAATTGGGGAAAATGACGAGCCATCGGTGGACCCACCTACTTCTCCCGGGAATGCAGACACTTCTCTTCATCCTGGTTCCGGAGGCGCTGCAGTTTAGCTTTTCTTTTCTTTTTCCAATTTTGAACTTTTACCGTTTTGGCACGTTCTCGTAAATAAAGATATATATTTGCTCAAGTTTCATTTGAGTCTTACTTTCGTTTGAATATTCATGCGAGTCTTTAATCTTTGCATTTGCTCAAGAGTTCAGCGCACGTTTTCCTGTTTGCACTTTACTATGTGTAGTCTTGAATGTGTTTTCCTCGAAGCATTTTGATTCCGAGCATTATCCCTTTTGCGTGAGGGCTTCTATAAGTATTTGCGCAAATTTACTTTTTGCGTCCTTTTCATATGTGGCTTCTGTTGATACCCAATTTTGTCCTCATATTTTCTCAAACAATATATATATTTTCAAAATATCACTTTGTGTCATTACTTAGTTTACAAGCATTTTCTATAATTTTTCATAATTTTTAAAGCTCAAAAATTAATTTCTTTCTACATATTTATTATATAAATATCTAATAATTATCCTTTAAAATTAATTTGGGATGACTTAAGGACCTAAAATTATTATTTACATCCATAATACATATTTCAAATATTTTCACTTTATTTTGTAATTACAGTGGTATTTTAAGTTATTTGCACAATCTTGTAGGCATAGCCTATATTTTGTATTTGTCATTTTGGTCAGGGTCAAAATAATATTTTATAATTTTATAATCTCATACTATTATTTTAAAGTATTAATTTGCATAAATAGAATTTTATATATTTATTTAATTATTTGTTATTAAATTATTTCTCTTTTAATCTCCTATTTAAAAATTAGCCCAATTCTAGGCTAATTTTCGGACCAATCTTGGCCTAAATCCTAATCCCACACCCTCTCCCCTCTCAGCAGCCCAAACCAACCCAACCCTTTAATGAACCCGGTCGCGACCCATTTTAAACGACCCGCTGTGATGACCCAAAATATCATCTTTAAAGTTAATAATTAATTCTGTATTTTAAGACCTCGAAAAGCACTATTTATCATTTCTCAACTTGCGTGTGCAGTCTGTAAAATTTTCCGGGAAGTTTTTATGTGAAACAATGGATTAAAATGTGAAGTAGAGATTTAAAACTCAATTGAGTTGACTTTGGTCAATATTTTGAGCAAACGGACTCAGATCAGTATTTTGACAGTTCCGGTAGGTCTGTATCGTGATTTGGAACTTGGGCGTATGCCCAAAATCAATTTTGAGGTCCCTAGCCCGAGATATGAAATTTTGATGAGAAATTAAAATTTTAAGTTCAAATACTGACCGAAAGTCGAATTACGTGCAAACGACCCCGGAGTAGAATTTTGATAATTTCAACATTTCTGTATGGTGATTTTGGACTTAGGAGTGTGTTCGACATTTTATTTGGAAGTCCGTAGTGAAATTAGGCTTGAAATGGCTTAATAGGAATTTAAAGTTTGGAAATTTGACCGGGGAGTTGACTTTTTGATATCGGGGTCGGAATCAATTTTTGAAAATTTTCATAGCTCTGTTATGTCATTTATGACTATGCGTACAAAATTTGAGGTCAATCGGATTTGATTTGATAGATTCCGGTGTTGTTTGTAGAAATTGAAAGTTTCAAAGTTCATTAAGCTTGAATCCATATGTGATTAGTGTTTTTAGTATTGTTAGATGTGATTTGAAGACTCGACTAAGTCCGTATGATGTTTTAGAACTTATTGGTATATTTGGTTGAGGTCCCGAGGGGTTCGGGCGTGTTTCAGATGGTATTCAGAGTATTTTCCTTCATTTTGGCACTGCTCGTAGCTGCTGATTTCTGGTATTTTAAACCTTCTTCGAGATCGCGAAGATTGGGATGCGATCGCGTAGGCTTAGTTGAGGCAGTGTTAACTTTGTTCTTCATGATCGCGTGAGGTCAACCGCGATCGCGTAGGTTTGGCAAGCTGTGCATCGCGATCGCGTGGCATTGTTTGTGATCGCGTAAGGTTAATTAAGGGCTGCTAAGTTTTGTGCTTCGCGATCACGTGAAGCGGGATGCGATCGTGTAGCTTTGAGACCTTATGACACGCGAACACGTGAAAAGGACTGCGATCGCGTAGAGCTGGGAATTCTACTCTGCGATCGCGTGAGGATATACGCGATCGCGTAGAGTTAATTTGGGCAGTGGTAATTTGTGCTTCGTGATCGCGATGAGTAAAAACCTGGGCAGAATGTTTAAGTTCTGAAAATAGGACTTTTTAATGAATTAGAGCTCGGATTGAGGCGATTTTTGAGAGAATTTGAGAGAAAACGTTGGGGTAAGTGTTCTTAATTCAATGTTTATTACATTACCCGAATCTATCACTATTTTTAACATTTAATTGGTGATTTAAGTTGGAAAAATTTGAAAACCCTCTTGGATATATTTGGGGATTTGAGGGTCAAATCATTATTGGAATTTAGTCATTTTGGTATGGTTAGACTCGCGGTTGAATGGGCGTTCATATTTTGTAACTTTCACCGGATTCCGAGACGTGGGCTCAACGGGCTATTTTTGAGTTAATTTCGGATTTTTATTGAAATATGTAGTATTTTCTTATAGAATTAATTCTATAATTTTTGTTGACTGTATCGAATTAATTATGACTAGATACGAGTCAACCGGAATTGGAAAATCGAGGAAAAAGCATACTACTTGGTTAAATTGGAGCAAGTCGAGGTAAGTGACATGTCTAACCTTATGTGGGGAAAATTTCCCTTAGGATTGATATTAATTGTAACGTGATGAAAGTCGGGTACACGAAGTGACGAGTGTGTACACGAACTAAATGTGAAGGATTATGTTTTTAAATTGTGAAGATCAATGTTGCATATTAATTAAATTATTAAATCTTGTTATATTCTCCATCATTGATTCAATTTGAATACTTTAAATTTGCTTGATCTTTTCCTGCTAATTGTTTTACCTGTTTAGTTGAAACTTGGTTTGTTTTATTCCGTGCATTATTTGAAGTTGATTTTATTTAATTTAATTATTATTAATATGAAGTGTTTGACATTTTAAATTTGGTATTGAAGCAACATATTAAAAATTTTGAAATATTATTTTGCTGAATTATTTATTCCTGAATATTTATGTAAGATTTTCGTACTCATTGTAATGGAGTCGTGAGCTCTTTATTGTGAAAAAATATTATTGATAATTTATTTTGACATGAGCCGTGAGCTCTTTATTGTGAAAAAGTATTGTTGTTGAATTATTTTGGCAAGTTAAATTATTTGAGCACTTGAGGTGCAAATTGTGATATATTATAATATTGATACGCATGCGGTGGTATAAGGTCTGGATATTAAAACGCATGCGGTGAGATAAGGGTGGCTTGATACGCGTGGCTAGTAGGGGTAACTACTAGAAGTCATGCGGTGTGATAAGGGTGGCTAAAACGCGGGATGCTATTTCGGGAAAAATATTTTCTTTAAATAAATTGTGAAGGCTCCCGCGGTGATATAAGGAAATGAGATATTGTGAATTTATTTATGATTTGGGACTACGAGGCGGTACCTCGGTAGTGCCCTTGTCGATATTGATTTATGGCCGTAGTTGCCTCTGATTTTTATTGTGATGTTTCTTAAATTTGAAAAGAAATTCTGTTTTGCTTCCACGTGGTATTTATTTGCCATTACTTGGTGTAATTAAATGTGACATACTACTTGATTCATTTCCATTGTCATTTTATCTTATTAAATTATTTAAACATTTTTCATGCTATTATTATTTTCCAGTAGGGCCTAACCTGACCTCGTCACTACTCTACCGAGGTTAGGCTTGGCACTTCCTGGGTACCGTTGTGGTGTACTCATACTATGCTTCTGCACATCCTTTTGTGTAGATCCAGGTACATCTTACCAGTCTAGACGCTAGTGAGTTACCTGCGCACGGAGACTTCGAGGTATATCTGCCAGCGTCCGCAGACTCCGGAGTCCCCTTCTAT
>AWOL01S0058553.1:0-11021 GCA_000715115.1 Nicotiana otophora | reverse complement strand
ATAAAAATTTTGCGAGCAATAGAAAACTAAATTAGTAATATAGGGGAGCGTTTTTTAGATAAACAAGTCATTAATGTAGTTGAGTTAGACGATAATAAAGTTCAAGAAAAAGAAGAAAATTAAATGGATTAGCGGGCGCTCTCTCTTCCAAACCATATATGACTATATATATTAAAATATTATTAAAAAAAATTGATTATATAAAATAGTTAACAATTTTACAATTCAAAGAGTTAAAAATAGATTCCAAATAAAAGTATTTATTAAATTTTTAATTTAAAAACCTCCAATTAAACTTTGGCTTCTAAGCTCGAAGCCTCTTGTCATCTTCTCGCAACTGCAATGCACCATATTTTGTTTATTAGAGTAATAAAATTAGACGTCAGAAAATTCGATCGGTTGTTTGTCCATAATGATCCCAATTGACATGTTGTTATATCACTAACAAACAAAAATGTCACTCCTGCTTTGCCTTTTCCTTGCATAAACTATACTTGCCTAAATAGATTCCACTATTTAACTATTACTATACTGTTCTGTTTTCATTTCCCCTTGATAATCCCTAGGCCAGTGCATAATTTCCAGTGCTACTTTTCTTACATACATTGCTTACTTTTTTTTTCCTTTTTATTACTTTTCTCTTTTTCTTTTTCTCCCGATTTATTTTACTTTTATTAGATGCTATAGCTAGCCTTTTGCTTCTACAATCTTAATTTGTCGATAATGGACTAGTAATATATATACATACCTTGTGTTATGTCATAAATATAGCTATTCACTTAAAACACTTGATGTATGTATGTATTAACTAAACATCTTGATCCAAAACCATTTTAATAGCCACTTTGTTCCCCTCTATCTTTTCTTTTATCAATAATTTCACTATTATTAAAGAAATACTTTTCGAAGTTAGTTATCACATTTATGAAAGCAAAGCCTAACAATTTCCAAGCTAATCAAGAGACTACTATTCGGCTTGTTGTCACTCTAAATCTATAAAAAAATCAGTTTTTCATCTTGGAATTTTTCCATTATTAAACTTCAGTTCCTCTTTTAATTTATAACAAATTTTGAAAACCTCTTGGGAATATTATAATTCCGTAAACTGTGTGGAAGTCCTTTTCTGGTGCAGAATAAAATAGCCAGTGCCAATCATTCTTTATTTGATTACAAAATATCGTAGATTTACTCTAAATAAGTCAATGTCCCCCACCACCCACGTCGAATGATTCCAAATAAATGGTCTGAAATACGTTGTTCCCCTCTTGTCTCTTTGCTAATCACACTAGCACGTAATACGGACACTCGAGCGGTCCATAATACTTTGCTTAATCTTTCTTCTCTCTCAATATGAAGATTTGCAAGTTAATTTTATTTGACAGTGCAATACTATAAATGCACTAAACTTAAACTCTTTTATATTCTTAATTAAAAATGAAAAATTAGTGGGTGAGACAAAGAACTTGAATAGTGAGAATTGAACATAAACTTATCATGTGGAAATTTTTATGGAAAATTAGGCTTTTTTGTCTACATCTTTCAAGAGAATGATAAATAATCGTGCTCACGAATATGATTTAAATAAAAGGTATTCATTACAGTTACAAGTTATATTTATCGAGAATGTAAATATTATTTCACATCCTCAATAAATTTTAGCTAGTATTTGTACCTAAATTTGGTTGAAACTTAAAAAAATAAGTATTTGAAGTTGTGTTGAAAAATAATTTTTGGAAGTTGAAGTTGTATTTAAACATGCATTTTATTTGAAAAAAGTTAAAAAATTTGTGAGTGAAAAAACAAATTTCACCGAGAAACTGCCCCAAGCCAGTTTTTGGGAACTTGATTTTTTTTTTCAAATTTATTTTTAAAAACTCATCATATTCTATGAACAAACATTGTTTTCATTTTTTTTTCCAAAACAAACTCCCAAAATCTATGGCTAAACGTAATTCTTAGTATGTAACAATAAGTTAATTATTATTTTTATTAAATTATTGTATAGGGTAAAACTGATTTACATTAAATGATCGAATGGTAGCGTGACACGTGGAACCGAAGACATGTAAAAAGCAAATTGTGTAATAACCAGTACCGGGAGCAAAAGCTACAATTGACATCAGATAGACCCCGGAGGGAGCATGATCAATGTGAGCATATCGAGTGCTTGTCATCGGATAACATTCAATGAAGAATATTCCCTGGCATTAAATGGGCAGCCGTTACAGAGAATATTTGCATTCATGGTATGCCGTTACATATTCATCAATGGCCCTTTATTGTCATATAAGAGGGGTTTGATCTTAGGATCTTGTTTCCCTAGGTATAGCCATAAATAGTAGATTCAACAACCATTGTAAGACAGGAAATTCTTGGCAACACTTATGCTACATTCTATTCTCAAGCTAAATAAAAGAACTTTACCTGCTCTTTATATTATTCTCACTTCTATCCCCGGGAGGCAATGCTCTCGGAGCCAAGCTTGTTATTTTCTTTGATCTTAACCACTAAGTCTTATTTTTAATCTGGTTTATTTATTATTTTTGGATCAAATCAGTTCGCGTGTCTATAAATCACTTAACAAATTCAACTATACAGTTTTATGGGTAAACAGTTTGGCACCCACCGGGGATATTAGACAATTGCGTAATTGAATTGATCCTTATGTTTATTACTAACTTGTTTGATTCTTTGTTTCTTAGCGAAAAAATCGAAAATGACAGCTAACAATGTCAACATTGCACACAACGTAGAGGGACATAAAAATCTACCTCAACACGAGGATTCAACCAGCGACACCCGCAACGAGGTGGATAAGACAACCCCAGTCCGTGGAGGACAGTACCCACGACATGTACGGGAGCCTACTCCCGATGATGCAGAAGATGAACACATTGCGAAAACAGTAAGGTTATTGAGAGAGCAACATAAGGCCATCATGGGCCACCTCTCAAGGCAGGACCAAGTCATGATAGAATTGAAGCATGTGTTGTTAGGTGCTTCTAACAACGCAAACAAAAGAGGCCTGATTCCGGTCGGCATCCCTGCCAATCAGACGGCTCAAAGAGTTGATAAAAATACCCCGAGGGGTGAGGTCGGCTTTGACGGTGTCGGGGGGACCGATAGCGGATCCGATAACGACAACGGTAATGATCCCTTCAAAATCGAACTCATGAGATTCATGAGGGAGATGAACGAGCGGATGGATCAGAACACGAAGGAGCTTCACGCTTGAATAGATCAGAATCCGAATGCACCACCAATTTTAAAGGGCCCGGATTCAAAAAAATATACTCAGTTGCCGTTCAAACCGAGCGCAGCACCGGAGTTAATCCCGAAAAGATTCAAGATTCAAGATGCTGGACATACCAAAATACGATAGGACTTCAGACCCTCATGAGCATATCACAACTTATACAACGGATGTGAAAGAGAACGATTTGGCTCAACATGAGATCGGATCGGTTCTATTGAAAAAGTTTGGAGAAACCCTCATGATGGGGGCCTTGATATGGTATTCACTTTTACCCGAGTATTCAATTTACTCTTTTGAAATACTTGTAGATTCATTAATTAAGGCCCATGTCGGGGCCATAAAGGTCCAAGCCACGAAGGCGAACATATTTAGGATCGCACAAGATGAGTCTGAATTTGTTGTGGGAGTTCGTGATTAGATTCCAGAAAGAGAGGAAGCTACTATCGGTCGTACCGGACAAATGGGCAGCGGAGGCATTCACAAAGGGTTTGAACCCGAAAAGCTCCGACGCCTTCCGAAAGTTGAAGGAAAGTCTACTCGAATTCCAAGCGACCAAATGGGCAGATGTCCATAACCGCTATGAATCGAAAATAAGGATTAAAGATGATCAACTCGGGTTTCCGACATCAAACAAGGGATGAGACCGAGACAAGAACCGAGAGAAGTTCAAAGATGATTTTGATGTAGACCGACGATCATCTAAAGGCCACTTCTTGCCTTACAAGAGAGCTGAGGGACGCGATAGCAAAAGGTTCCAGTCCTAGGATAGGTTCGCTCCCGAAAGAAGAGCTGATCGTGGCTGATATAACAGAACGTTGCAAGAAAAAGAGGTATCGGGGACCCGGAATTCCACTTATCCCAGGTTGTCAGATTACAATTTCAACATCAGTATAGTAGAGCTGGTATCGGCGATAAGAATATCAAAGAAGAACGATTCCCAAAGAAAATCAGATCTGATCCCAGCCAGAGAGATCCTAACTTGTAGTGTGAATATCATGGAAATCACGGCCATAGAACTGGGGACTGTCGGCATCTGCGCGAGGAGGTGACAACATTGCTAAAAAATGGCTATCTCAGGGAGTTCTTGAGTGACCGAGCCAAGAACAATTATGACCGCAACCGGGACAACGCAAAACCCTTGAAGATGGAGAAAGCCCTCATTGGTTGACTATCAACATGATTGTTGGAGGGAATGAAATCAATGGCGTAAACTTCTCAGCGGCCAAGAAGACGAAGGTATCAGTTACCCATATCAAGAGACTCCGGAAAGTCGCTGAAGATGACATTACCTTCACAGAGGAGGACGCCGACAGACTTCTTCTGCCGCGTAACGATGCCTTGATAATCTCTCTTAGTGTTCTAGATTTCAAGATTAAGCGTATTGTTAACCCAGGAAGCTCAACCAACATCATTCAATAGAGAGTGACGGAACAAGCCAAATTAACCGAAAGTATCATTCTGGCAACAAAGCTCCTCGCCGGGTTCAACCTGGCAAGTGTGAAAACCCAAGAAGAGATCCTGCTGTCCACGAACGCCGAAGGGATAACAAATACCACCTTATTTGAAGTGGTGGATGGCGACATAGGCTACAACATAATTCTCGATAGGCCATGGTTAAATGAGATGAAGGTCGTACCATCAACGTCTCACCAATTGCTAAAATTCCCGACCCCAGAGGGAATCAAGCAAATAAAAAAAGATCAACCGACGACAAGATAAATGAACACACTGCCGATTTCCAGCAGTAAAGGGAAGGAGCATAACAAATAGCAATTACAGGAACCGACGCCTGCTCCCGTGCCAAGTGAAGATGATAAGGGCAAGGAGTCGTCGGAATCCCACCAGGTACCGAGATACTTTCAGGTACCGGAAGAGACGGACGCGACCAAATCCACGGCAAAAGAACTAAATCAAGTAGATTTGTTCGAAGAATTCTTGAAGAGGAAGTATCACTTGGGAACATGACTCAATCCTGAACTCAGGTCAAGATTTATTAATTTTCTTAAAGCTAACGTTTATTGTTTTGCATGGTCGCACTCAGATATGACAGGCATCCCACTAAAGGTGATCGTGCACAAGCTAAGCCTGGACCCAAGCTTCCCTCCGGTAAGGCAAAAGAAACTCCCAATAGCCGAGGTCAGAAACAGGTTTGTTAAGGAATAGGTAACTCGACTACTTGACATTGGTTCAATCCGGGAAGTAAAGTATCCCGAATGGTTAGCTAATGTAGTTGTGGTTCCTAAAAAGAATCGAATGTGCGTAGATTATAAATACTTGAATAAGGCGTGCCCTAAAGGCTCGTTCCCATTGCCAATCATTGATCAAATGATTGATGCAATAGTCGGGCACTAGTTAATGAGTTTTCTCGATGCCTATTCCTGGTACAATCAAATCAAGATGAACCCGGAGGATCAGGAAAAAACTTCATTCATAATAAACTTTGGTACATATTGTTATAATATGATACCATTCAGGCTTAAAAATACTGGATCCACTTATCAGAGGCTCGTGAACAAGATGTTCGAAAAGCAAATAGGTAAAACAATGGAAATGTACATATATGACATGTTGGTCAAAGTCTTTGAATGCATGTGATCATTTAAAGCACCTCCAAGATATCTTCGATATCTTGAGAAAGCATAACATGAAGCTCAACCCGGAAAAATGTGCGTTCGGGGTTGGCTCCGGTAAGTTCTTGGGTTTCTTGGTCTCACAGAGAGGGATCGAGGTAAATTCCGATAAAATCAAGGTCATCGAAGACATCCCGAACCAATTAACGAGCGTAAAAGAAGTATAAAGGCTAACCAAAAGATTAGCCGCTTTGAGCAGGTTCATCTCTCAATCCTCGAAAAAATGTCATCACTTCTTCTCACTTATGAAGAAGAAGAAAAATTTCGAATGGACTCCGAAATGTCAGCAGGCCTTGAAAGACCTGAAACGTTTCTATCAAGCCCCCCCCCCCCCGCTACTATCAAAACCGGGGGAAGGTGAACAATTGCTAATATACTTAGCGGTCTCTGAGGTAGCGGTAAGTGTCGTTCTAGTCTGGAAGGACGAAGGTACGTAATTTTCTATCTATTATGTTAGCAAAATTTTGTCAGGAGCGGAGACTCGTTATCCGCACCTCGAAAAACTAGCCATAACTCTCGTAGTCGCATCTCGAAAGCTTAGGCCTTATTTTTAGTGCCACCCGATCGCTGTTGTGACAACTTTCTCCTTGCAGAATGTTCTTCACAAGCCTGATTTGTCAGGCCGGCTGGCCAAGTGGGCAACCAAAATTAGTGAGTTTGATATTGAGTACAAACATAGTACTGCGATCAAATCACAAGTTTTGGCCGACTTTGTGGTCGATTTCAGTCTTGGGCTATTACCCTTGGCTTCTAAAGAAGCGGTTCTAGTGTCGGAAACAACATCAGGAGTTTGGACCTTGTTCATAGACTGGGCTTCCAATGTGAAAGGGCCCGGACTCGGGTAGTCCTAATCACGCCCTCGGGGAAAACCCTGAAGCATGCCATAAAAATTGTTTTGTTAACTACAATTAAGCCGAGTATGAGGTTTTGATTGCAAAACGTTAGCTGGCCAGGGACTTAGCTCCGAGGTCATAGAGATCAAATGTGATTCCCAGCTGGTAGTGAACCAAGTGTACGGGATTTTCAATACAAAAGAGGAACGCATGCAACAATATGTGAATAAAATCCAGGCATTACTTGCACGATTCAGGAAATGGTCAATCACACACATTCCGAAAGAAGAGAATGTGGAAGCAGATGCATTGGCTAATTTGGGATCATGTACGGAGATGAAAGGATCCGGCTACAGTACTGGCATTTGAGTTCTTCATTCAATACTAGATGTGGACGTCTATTATAAAGTAAATACAAACAACCTAGTCTGGGACTGGAGGAATGAGTTTATCGAGTATCTTCAGCATGACAAGTTGCCCGAAGACCCGAAGGCGTCCCGGACACTACGCACCAAAGCAGCTCGCTACAGCCTTATGGGTGGACAATTATATAGGAGATCATACCAAGGCTCGTTGGCCCGATGTTTAGGAGACTTGGAGGCGGACTACGTGATGAGAAAGGTCCATGAAGAAATTTGCGGGAATCATTCCGGTGCAGATTCGTTGGTGCTGAAGCTGGTTAGGGCAGGATACTACTGGCCCCGGATGGAGAAGACGCAAAGGCATCATTCAGAAATGCGACAAAGTGACCGGCGGAACTCTTGCATTCGGTACTGTCCCCATGGCCATTCATGAAATGGGGGATGGACATAGTCGGTCTGCTGCCACCGGATCCCGAAAAGGTAAGATTCCTTTTAATTTTAACCGATTACTTTACTAAATGAGTTGAAGTAGGTTCATACCAAAAGATTGGTGAGCACGAAGTTATCGACTTCCTATGGGAACACATAATCTGCCGATTCGAAATACCAAAGGAAATTGCTTGCGATAACGGACCACAATTCATAGGCTCCAAAATTACAAAATTTCTTGAAGACTTGAAAATCAAAAGAATTACATCCTCACCATACCATCCGAGCGCTAATGGACAGGCGGAGTCGACCAATAAGATGATTATCCAAAACCTCAAAAAGAGGTTTGAAACGGCTAAAGGAAAGTGACCCGAAGAATTATCGGGTGTGCTATGGGCGTACCAGACAACGGCAAACTCTAAGCATGGGAGAGACACCTTTCTCTCTTGCATACGACGCGGAAGCTCTGATCCCAGTGGAAATAGGGGAACTAACCTTGCGGTTCTCCCGAACAAATGAAGAAGCAAATAATAAGGCATTGCCGGTGAAGATGGAACTGCTCGATAAACGTAGGGACTTGGCACACGTGAGGATGGTGGCTCAGAAACAAAGGATGAAAATATACTACAATCTCCACTACTTTAAAGTAGCCGACTTGATTTTGAGGAAAGTGACTCAGAACACTCGGGAAATCAACGTTGGAAAGCTGGATCCGATGTGGGAAGGCCCCTACCGGGTGTCGGCTATCACCGATAAAGTATCGTACGAGCTGGAAAATCAAAATGGAGTCAAATTTATTTTTAAAAACTGATCATATTCTATGAACAAACATTGTTTTCATTGTTTTTTCCAAAACAAGCTCCCCAAATCTATGGCCAAATGGAATTCTTAGTATGTAACAGTAAGTTAATTATTTTTTTTATTAAATAATTATATATGGTAAAATTGGTTTACATTAAATGATCGAATTATAGCGTGACACATGGAACCGAAGACATGTAAAAAGAAAATCGTGTAATAACCAGTACCGGGAGAAAAAGCTACAATTGACATCGGATAGAACCCGGAGGGAGCATGATCAACGTGAGCATATCGAATGCTTGCCATCAGATAACATTCAATGAAGAATATTCCCCGGCATTAAATGGGCAGCCGTTACAGAGAATATTTGCATTCATGACTTACCGTTACATATTCATCAATGGCCCCTTTATTGTCATTTAAGAGGGGCTTGATCCTGAGATCTTATTTCCCTAGGTATAGCTATAAATAGTAGACTCAACAGCCATTGTAGGACAGAAAATTCATGGCAAAACTTATGCTACATTCTATTCTCAAGCTAAATAAAAGAACTTTACTTGCTCTTTATATTATTCTCACTTTTGTCTCCGGAGGCATTGCCGGAGCCAAGCTTGTCATTTCCTTTGATCTTAACCGCTAAGTCTTATTTTTAATCTAGTTTATTTATTATTTTTGGATTCAAATCAGTTCGCTTGTCTATAAACCACGTAACAAATTCAACTATACAGTTTTAAGGGTAAAAAATTATCAAGTGATATTTATCAAGAACTTTGTCTATAATTACTTAATAAACGAGTTGATTGTACAAATATGTAGACATTAAACACGCATTATTATAGGTGCAAACTTATAATGAAAAGACATAATAATGCATTCACATTGTCCTCACAAAGCTACCATCCTTGAATGGGTAATAATAATTGAGACAATTCGGAATGTAATGGTGGGGGCTCCGAAGAGCTAAGCAAAACCAAATCGCGATTCACGCTCTTGTTTAGAGTCTCTCTCTCTATATATTTAATTTTAAAGATTTGTATTTTGTAATTTTGGGTACTGGCAAGTGGCATCCATATATCTAATTGACTTATCAATATGCAGGGCGGAACTAGAAGCCGGGTACGGGTTCGGCCGAACCCAGTAACTTTTGTTCAAATAGTATATTTGTGTTATTAAATTTAGAAGCTAATTATTGTAATACTTGAAGTCATTATTCTGAAATCCAGAACGCATAAAGTTAAAATCCTATCTCCGCCTCTGTCAATATACACGAAACATTGTACGACTTGGATGCATGACTATAAATGAAATTCCACTGTGCAATTATATGAAGCTTAATAATAATTCTACAAAAAAAAATTACTTTTGCATAAACATTTATATTATGGGTGTACATAGGTCGAGTTGGTCAGAATTTTTTAATTACCAAACCAAACCAATGGTGCCAGGTTCTTAAATCTATAAATCAAATCAAACCAACAAAGTCGAGTTTCCCGATCTCGATTTTTCTCGGGTTTTTTCGATTTTCTCTCTCCAGGTTTTCGGGATTTTTCCGATAAAGTTTTCATATATAGCATAAAATATGTAACTTGTGCTCCAAATATCTCTTTAGTCGAGGATACATTGATATAACTATATAGTAATATATTTTTCAAGAAAATAACACAATAATATGAGATGAGTAATAACATCGTTCTAAACTATTCAATAACAAAGATAATAAAATCGTATAAAATAAATATTGCTAATTAATAAGTCATAATAAAAATAAACATAATCCAAGAGTATTATATAAGTCATGCTAAAATAAGTACATCTAATAAGTAAATTATAGGTCTAAGTACTAAAGAAAAAGATAAACTAAGTTATGCATTTTCATTATAAACTAATACAAAACTAAAAATAGATATCAAACACTATTGTCATTTTTGGTGTTGAATTGAATTTATTTTGTTAGCATTAGTATTGATTTGAACTTTTTTTGAGTTACTATATTTATGGGCTATAAAACTTATTAGACCATTCAAAAATGTTAAGTCCAAGCTTGAAATAATACATTAAAAGATAAAATTGTGAAAAAGTTTAAGAAATATTTATAAATTACATTACAATAAATATTTATACGTATAAAATATTTTTAAAATTTTTATATATGTAATATCGGGTTGATTTGGTTTCGGTTTGACTTTTTTAGTTAAAACTAAACCAAACCAATTATGGTCGGATTTATTTTCGAATATCAAACCAAATCAAACCAAACACATCGGGTTCTTTTTTTCGATTTGACTCGGATTATCAGTTTGATCCGATTTATCGATTTTCTTTGTACACTCCTAATTTATATTAATAGAAAAAATGACCGTTATTACATAATTGTCAGGTTCACCTACCTAAAACCTTTAAATGAGGTAAGAGATCAATTTTCATATAAAGCACTCATTTCGGTCTCGTTACTCTTTCCTTCCAGGAAAAAAACCCAAAACTTACTACACATATAACTAAAAAAAATAAATAAAAAGCTAGAGAGAAGTGAATGTAGTAAGAGTGTAAGACCGAAAAAAATTTGTTTTTAGAGAGAAGTTATAGGGTGTGTTTGGTACGAGAAAAATATTTTCCGAAAAATATTTTTTAATTTTCTTATGTTTGTTTCGCTTAAATGTTTGAAAATATTTTTCTCATCAACACATTTTTCTCCGATTAGAGGAAAATATTT
>AWOL01S0058545.1:0-23397 GCA_000715115.1 Nicotiana otophora | reverse complement strand
ACGCGTTCGCGAGGAGATGGTCGCGATCGCGAAGGGTAATGCCCCCATCACTTCGCGTTCGCGAAAAAGAAAGATCCAGCTATTCCAGTTTACTCTTCCCGTTCGCGAGAGTACCTTCGTGAACGAGAAGAAGAACATGCCAGAACACCTGCAGCAGCAAAATACCAGATTTTCAAAGTCTAAAACATTCCGTAGCCTATACGAAACTCACCTGAGCCCTCGGGGCTCCAAACCAAACATGCACACAAGTTCTAAAACATCATACGAACTTGCTCGCGCGATCGAATCGCCAAAATAACACCTAGAACTACGAATCGGACACCAAATCAAAGGAAGTTTTCAAGAAAACTTTAAAACTTATAGTTTTACAACCGGACGTCCGAATCACGTCAAATCAACTCCGATTCTCGCCAAATTCGGCAGACAAGTCATAAATATTATAGTGGACCTATACCGGGCTCCGAAACCAAAATACGGACCCTAGGGCAATAAATCCAACATCAGTAATTTCTTAGAAATCATTAAGCTTTCAAGCTTTTAATGTTTCATCAAAATTCTATAACTCGGGCTAGCGACCTCGGAATTCAATTCCGGGCATACGCCCAAGTCCTAAATCACGATACGGACCTACCGAAATTTTTAAAATACTTATCCGGGTCCGTTTGCTAAAAGTATTGATCAAAGTCAACTTAGTTGAGTTTTAAAGCTCTATTTCCCATTTTAATTCATTTTTCACATAAAAACGTTTTCGGAAAAAATGTACGGACTGCGCACGCAAGTCGAGGAATAATAAATGGTATTTTTTGAGGCCTTAGAACACATAATTACTTATTAAATTTCAAGATGACATTTTGGGTCATCACATTAACATATTTGTATATTATATTACTCCTTTTAATTCAATTTAAATGATACATTTCGCTTATTGAGTATCAATTTAACTAAAGTTTGAAGCTAAATCAAATTAGTTCAATTTAATATTTAAAATTAAAATTTAAATATTCAAAAACTATAGGAGAAATACTATAAGTTATATTTTTTCTCATTTCAATATGATAATATTTTAAAATATTGGTCAAACGTCACATAGTTTGACTCTCGATAAGCGAAATGTGTCATTTAAATTGAAACGAATGAACTATAAGATACGTATAATTATAAAATAATGTACAACTAATTTAACTAAATTCATCATCTATGCATATTCAAAAGATATTGAATATAATTATTATGTTAGTGTGAGAAAAATTATTTTCATCATAAAACAAATATTACATTTTATTTTAACGTCAATGTATATATTTTTAATTGATAGACATTATACATACGTGCAATGCACGCATACTAAAACTAGTTTTCAATGCTTGTATTTCAGATTACAAAAATTACTAGTAACATCCAACATGTCGGTGTAAATCACTTGTAGAAGTCTCAGATTATAGAAATAAAAGATGGAGCACTAAAAATTTATTTATTTGGCGAAAAGTTTTGGTCGAACGAAAAGCGTGGGAATATAACTAAGAGCCTGTTTGGATCAAACCAACTTTTAAGCAGTTTTTAACTTGTGAAAGTATTTGACAATCAAAAAATGGGCTTAAAAAAAAATTAAAATCTGCTTAAAAAAAGTCAAAACCAATAAGTTGGAAAACCCAACTTTTTCTAAATTGGCTTAAATCCATATTGCTTTGACCAAGGATATTACATTCTTATCCCTTATAATTTTTTTTAATCCCGAAATTATCCCTAAGTAAAAACCCTACAACATACTATTTGTTTTCTCCATTCTCCAATATTTGTCAATTTCTTGAAGTTCTTAACGTGAAGCAAACAATAGTTTTTTAAATAATGGTTGATACATTCCAATATTTTGTAATATTGTTCTTTTGGCTTCTTTTTTTGGTCGTTGAATCCTTCTTCTTTTTTAATTGGTGTAACTATATTCTAAAATCAAATCATTCAATGAATTTATGTGTTACCCCTAAATTTAAAGTTATGGACGGAAAATATAATATTATAGTCATCATCTTCTTTATAATATTAACAACTTTAAGGATATTTCAGTCATTTTAACAAGAAAAAATGCTTACCAACACTTGTTTACCAAACACTTCATCAACTTATTTTAAGTTTCAGCACTTTTATCTAAACACGTAACTGCTTATTTATAAAATAAGTTCTAAGTCATGTATTGGCATGAAGGGACAAAATGCTTCTCTGTTTAGCAACACGCTTCCGATTAGGTCATCGGCATAATTATGTTCAGTTATTTGAAGTTTAATAGTAACATAAAACAACTAACATGAGGTCCTTATAATAAAATAATATTTCCCCCTTTCAGCATTCAACAATCCGTGTGGCTAACCATCCTTGAATAATTAAATCACTGCGCTTCCTCTTGCTTTTATATTCTTTTTTTCTTTTAATTATGAGATTTTTCTTATAATACTGTAGTCCTATCCTTGTGTGTACAATACTTGTTTACCCGTAAAACGGTACAGTTGAATTTATAACGTGGTTTATAGACACGTGGATTAAATTAATCGGATAATGTAAGATAACAAATTACAGACAGAGTAAATAAAGATAATTGAAGAAGAAACAAGCCCGGACTTTCAGAATATTTCCGCCGAGATCAAGAATAACTAGAAAATCTTGACAACACATGTATAAAGCTTAATAGAACAAGAGAAAGAATACTAGTCTTTTGTTATCAGTATTTCTTGATAGCAAACATATACGAGAATGTTTTTAGAAAGTGCAAGTTTTGCTTCATTCAATTCCTTGACCGTACACAAGTGTTTATAACTTTGTACATACGACAGTTTACAGAAAATGAACAATAGTTTATTGCAAGAGATTTGCGACCGGGCTGACATCTATTAGGTCTAGCTGATTTTTTATACTGAATCCTTCTATATATTTTTTCCCCAGAGCTGATCTGGCAGTCCTCAGTCCTCTAACTGGCAGTCCGTAGTCCTTTTCTTTATTCCGGAGCCAGTTCGGGCTATCTTCGGTATCCTGTAGGGATTATTCCGGAGCCATCTTCAGATGCTTCCGATACTTATTGTTGCGATTTTTGTTGCTCTGATACAACAGTCCCCAGCATTCGTAGACATTATTGTCTTTCATCGAAGTTATTTTCATGCGACTCGCTTCGAGTACGCCCCCGCCTCATGTCAGTTCGTGATGCTGACGGGTATGGTTCAAACTGGTGTCTGGAATGCCTCCGATCAAAGTTCAGTTGATCTTGATTCCAGGCTGTAGAAGATGTCGATGTAATAACCTGATCATATTCTACGCGAATTTTTGACTCGTACCTGTTATGAACATATGCACAAGTTGTTGCTTGAAATTCCAACAAACTTTCCTTAACTTCCTTGAGGCATCGGAGCTTAAGGGATTGAGACCCTAGGTAAATGCTTCAGCTTCCCATTCATTCGGTATTGCCGGAAATAACATGCGTTCCTTTTGAAACCTTATCACGAACTCTCGCAACAACTCTGGGTCTCTTTGAATGATTATGAAAATATCTGCTTTCCTAGCTTGAACTTCTTTTGCTCCAGCGTGAGCTTTAATGAAAGAATCGGCAAGCATTTCAAAAGAATCAATTGATCGTTAAGGTAAAAGAGAATACTATATTAAATTTCCTTTTATTAGAGTTTCGCTAAATTTCTTTAACAAGACTGATTCAATCTCATGTAAATCCAAATCGTTTTCCTTCTCAGCTATAGTGTAAGTTGTAATGTGTTCTTGTGGATATGATGTTACATCATGTTTTGGAATATACGACATCTTAAATCTCTTTAGAATCAACTCTGGAGCCGTACTGGGTTTGAATAACAATTGTATATACTTCTTCGAGTCTGGACCCTTTAGGACCGGAGGTGCTTCCGGGATCTGATCCATTCGAGCATGGAATTCTTTAGCATTTTGGTCCATTCGAGAATTTATTTCCCTCATATATCTCATGAGTTCGTCTTTGAAAAGACCATCTACGTTGTTCTCATTTCCAAATCCATTGACTACTTCAACCACTTGGTTGTAGTTTGATCTAAACTCTCTTCTTGAAGAAATGTTTTCGGTTCCCGGGGCCATTTGACTTATTGGCACGTCACGAATTCCACCATTTGAATTATTTGAAGCAGCATATATTTCTTGTTGGAGCTCAATTATTGTTTGGTCCTATCTTGATAGATGATTCATGATCTCCTTTTTGTTGCGCTCTCAAAACTCTAACAATATCAGCAACAAATGTATCATCCATATCATCAAGGGTATGACTTCTTACCCACCGAGTATTTCTATCTACCCGGTTAGGATATGACTTATACCCATCGAGATGGGTTTCACTGATTGAACCATCCTGTTGATTTCTATCATGGAGATTGTCCCTGGGCTTGTCGTAGTTGTCTGTTCCAATATTGAGCGAGTTATTGACATCATTGGGTGTCATAACTGTTTTATGTTTACAACAGAAAAAAAACCTTTAAAGCACGTTAGTATAAGATGAACAGATCAAAATAACACCACAATTGTTTATGCCCCACGGTGGGCGCCAAACTATTTGCCCGTAAAATGGTATAATTGAATTTGTAATATGGTTTATAGACACGTGGATTAAATTGATCCAGTAAAGTAAGATAACAAAGTGCAGACAGAGTAAATAAAGATAATTGAAGAAGAAACAAGCCTGGGCTTTCAGAATGTTTCCGCCGGGATAAAGAATAATTAGAAAATCTTGACAACACTTAGTGTAAAGATTAAGAGAACAATAGAAAGAATACTAGTCTTTTGTTATCAGTATTTCTTGATCTCTTCCAATAGAATGAAAGCCTCTATTTATACTAGAGCTATGGGGTGTATGGTCTACCAATTATACCCTCATTAATCAACGATATTAATACTACAATAAAAGGTAACAAAAAGGTGATAAAGAATAATAAAAGGTAATAAAGAATAATAAAAGCTGGAGGAATCTTGGGGTCTTCAATAACGGTCATATCTTGAATTGCTATATCCGGCCACAGATTTGTATTTGGTATGAAGATGGTTGAATCACTGTTGATTGACATGTGTTGCTTCCTAATTCACCTATCTTCTGAGATCAGTTTTTTACGGTATACAATGTTCAAGAAGAAAATGTGTGCCTCATGGAAAGTAGACGTGACATGTGAAAATATATAGTAAATGGCTTCTACTTTTGAAATTAAACTTTGTATATATTCCTAGATCCTTTAATACTGTTATGCATAGTTTAGTTAACTTTTCTTTTTCTCTATTACAACTTTACAAGGAGCATCTTGGAAGACTAGTTGGCTTGTAAATTCTGTTGCCAACTCCTACGGACATATAGCGTCCTTATTTAAGTCTAATGGTGCTCTTGAAAAACTTAAACAACTAATCACTTCTAAGAAACTTCCAATTATTGCCTTAGGTGAACCTTTTCATAAGGCAAACAAACTGAACAAGTTCAAAAGATTTTTGGGCTACCTACATGCTTACTCAATTGCAACCGTCAGATTTGGATCTTTTGGGAAGCTAATCTTGATTGTGCTATCATTGAGAAGGATTATCAACAAGTCACTTGTAGCATTAAGATAAATAGAATCTCTGTACTGATATTGTATATGTATGCAAAGTGTAAGGAACTTCTGAGAGAGGACCTATGTGACAAACTCGGAAACATCAGTGATAAATATAATATGTCATGGCTAGTTTCCGGAGATTTTATTGTATTGTTGATCTTGCTGAGAAATAGGGGGGATCCCCTCATAGAATGTCAAACAATCTTGCATTTATACAGTGTATCATGGACTATGAATTATTGGATGTTGGATATACTGGATCAAGCTTTACTTGGTGCAATGGATGGTCTCCAGATTAGAGAGTATGTCAAAGACTAGACAGGGTTCTAATTAATCATGATTAGTTGAATATTTTTGACTCTACCAATATTAATCACCTGATTAGGACTGGCTCTGATCACTCCCTATTGTTGATCTCAGCTAAGTCCAACAATAGAGACCATATGAAATACTTTAGGTTTCTTAATTTCTAGACTGAGGAACATGTCTTGATGAGTATTGTGGAACAAGGTTGGAATGTTGAAACTAGTTGCTCTCCACATTGGAAGTTTCACCTGAAGTTAAAAATACTTATGGCTTATAAAAAGGAGGAAGCTTTTTGGAGGCAAAAATCAGGAATAAAATGGTTTGTAGAAGGAGAAGTGAACTCCAAGTTCTTTCACTCTATAGTCAAAGGAAAAAAGAGAAGATTAACTCTGACCAAGATGATGAGTGAGAGTGGAAGCTGGATTGAAGGAGAGGATAATATTGCTCAAGAAGCTGTCAATTGTTTTGAAAAACAATTCACTGAGGATGTTGCACAGAAGGACCTTTCTATTCTGAATTGTATTCCAAAGATTGTAAATGAAGAAGATAATAACAAACTATTAGCCCCACCGTCCATGGAAGAACTGAAAGAGATTATTTTCTCCGTGAGCACTCACAGTGCTCCTAGACCAGATGGGGTCTCTCGAAAATTTTACCACAAATTTTGGGAGGTCATAAAGGAGGATTTACTACTAATGATACTTGATTTTTTTGCAGGTACCCCATTACCAATATCTCTCACTCACACATGTCTTATCATGATTCCTAAAGTGGAATCTTTTCAATATTTCATGGATTTAAGGCCGATCAGCCTTAGCAATTTCTCAAGCAAGATTATTTCAAAATTGATGAAATAGAGGCTTGCTCCTCTA
The DNA here is from genome assembly GCA_000715115.1 of Nicotiana otophora. Taxonomy (NCBI): domain Eukaryota; kingdom Viridiplantae; phylum Streptophyta; class Magnoliopsida; order Solanales; family Solanaceae; genus Nicotiana; species Nicotiana otophora. The sequence goes on along the minus strand of AWOL01S0058545.1, from coordinate 16,634 downwards.
ATGCAGAATCTTATATCTCCATACCAGACTGTTTATCAAAGGAATATCCATAACTGAGAATATCATGTTGACTCAAGTGATAGTACACAATATTAATCAATCTCCACGAATTGGTAATGTCGTCATGAAACTTTACATGACCAAGGTTTATGACAGGGTGGATTGTTGAAACATATGGGGTTTTCTGACATTTGGATTGACAGAGTCTGGAGGCTTATATCTAATAATTGGTACTCAATCAATTTGAATGGAACAAGACATAGGTTCTTTAAATCCACTAGGGGTATCAAGCAGGGTGGGTCCTTTGTACCCTTCTTTATTTGTTCTTGAAGCTGAGCTACTATCTAGATTGATGAACCAGTTACCTGCAGAGGGATTTATCCCATATTCATTCGAGAGAAAGGTCCTTTTAATTAATCATTTGGGTTATGCAGACGACACCATTTTATTTTTCTCAAATGATCTTTTATCCTTGAAGATGATGATGTCCAAACCAGACACGTATGAAAGAACCTTAGGCCAAATGATCAAAAAGAGAAAATCTGGCTTTTATGTCTCCTCTAACTTCCCTGAACCTTTTATCACTGAGGTTGAGAATATTATTGGTTTTCTCCATCTTCAATTCCCTATGTAATACTTAGGATACCCTGTTTATGTTGGTCGGAATAAAGTAGTTTTTACTAACAACGTGGTTGCTAAACTTTTTAACAGAATGCAAGGGTGGCACGGAAAACTTCTATCTTATGGTAGCAAAGCAGTCTTGATAAATTCAATCCTTCGCTCACTGCACTTTGCATCTGTTGTCTATTCTATACCCATCTAAAACTATCCTTTCCCAAATTGAGAAGATTATTGCTAATTTATTTTGGGGGTAAAGAAGAGCACAAAAACAAGTTCCACTGAAAATCATGAACTGATCTATGTTTTACTACTCAAGAAGGTGGAGTAAGTTTTAGATTATTGAATATTTTTATAAAAACATTTCTGCTAAGGTATGGTGGAACTTTAGAACCAAACCTAGTCTTCTGAGAGAGCTAAGTACTGCAAAAGAAAACATCCAGTTCTCAAGAAATGGTCTTATGGCCAATCTCATAACTGAAAAAGGCTTATGAATATCAAAGAAGATGTAGAGGAATTTATCATGTGAAAGATAGGTAAAGGAAGTATGTCCTTTTGATGGGATAATTGGTCAGGTAAAGGAGCCTTGGAAAAGCTGATTCACTACCAAAATGCTCCCAGAAAAGTTCTTGTGAATAAGTTCCTTGATGACAGAGGATGGATTGTTTCTAAGCTCAGAGATGTTCTCCCTAACAATTTTATCAACAATATCATAGGGATTGAGATCCATGAAGGTACAGATGACTGACCAATATAGACAGTTGACCCGAATGGAGTTTTTACATGTAAGTCTGCTTGAAAAAACTTGAGGAGGTACCGAAATAATTCCTTTACAACTGCTATGATCTGGCATAAAAAACTCCCCTTTAAAGTTTCTTTTTTTTATGCTTAGAATGTTACATGGAAGAATTCCAACTGATGAATGTGTTCAGAAGTTTAAAATGATACACCCTTCTAAATGCTCTTGCTGTACCACCCATAAAAAAGAGACCATCATACACCTATTTTGGATGAGCCATATTGCTGATCAAGTATGGTATTTCTTTAGCCAGAGCTGTGACATCACTATCAGAAAAGGAGATATTAGGCAACTTCTTATGTCCTGGTGGTTAACCAGGCCAAGTAATGGGATTCACGCTGCTTTAATCAAATATCTTTCATCAGTCATATGTTGGGAGATATGAAAAAGCAAATGCGCTGCTAGATTTGAAAATGTACGCATGTCTGCTCGATTCATAATTATGCAGGTTTGTAGATCTATGTATTTTCTATTAAAGACCCTATTTCCTAGAGTGCATCTGCCTCTAGAGTGGTATGATATGTGCAATGCAGTTGATAGAGTTAGACCAGTTATCATCGATAAAATGGTTACATGGAGGAAGCCTAACAATGGATGGCCAAAACTAAATATTGATGGTTGTAGTAAAGGAAATTCGGGTAGTGCTGGTGGTGGTGGTATTGTGACGGACTACTTAGGTCGCTTTATCTTGGCCTATACTGAAAATTATGGACTTTGTAGCAATAATATGGCTGAGGCCAAAGCTTTGCTACAAGGATTGATCTTGTGTATTAACAGAGGTTTTCTCTCTGTGATGGTGGAATCTGACTCCCAATTGATAAGTAAAATGATTAACAACAAAATGACAGCACATTGGCATATCCGATATATCACTGATCGGATTATTCAACTCTCTAGCAAAGGTAATTTTGTTTTTGTTCACACTTACAGAGAGGGCAATATGGTGACTGATCAATTGTCAAATGTGGGAGAACCAATAAATGGTCAGGTTTTAATGGATGATTCTAGTTCCTTACCGAACACAATAAAGTCATTATTGAGACTCGACCAAGATGGCATCCCTACTTTCAGATTTAAGCCTAAGAAGAATCATTTTGTTATTAATGATGCTAACAGTAAATAATTTTGAACATCGTATAGTGTTGATAACCTTGTGTATAACATCCTTCTGTGAAGTTCATTATAATCAAATTGTAATGGAGGTATCTCCCAAATTAGGCAGATCAATTGGGTCCAAGTGTTCTTAGACCTGATTTATGTCAGTCCCCATCTTGCTTTGGAGGCTATGGTCTATGTCCTCCTCCGTATATTAATTATTTTTTATAATATACGGGTTGGGGTCATCGCCTAAACCCATCCACAAAGGTGGACTTTTGCTTTTAAAAATAAAATAAAATATAGCGTCCTTATTTCAGTATTTATCGTTTGTGAAAAAAATCAGCCCTATATTTTAAAGAGAGAGAAATGTTGTTTGCCAATCTAAGTTAAAATATACTACAGTCGATAGATACCTACTTAAGTGGAATATATTGTGGTTGCTATCTGCAACTATATCAAATTTTCCACACGCCACCCCTCCAAACAGATAAAGAAATACAAAATTTAAAAGCTTAACGTGTGTCTAATGCATACCGTGATAATTGATTGGAAAACAAACTCGGTAAAGTTACGATAAGACATGTAACAAATTCATTTCTTCCTGCGTTCATTTACGTGAAAAATGAGAATATAGATACGTAAAAGGACGTAATTCATTCGCTGAGTTTAAGGCGGCATATTTAATTTAGATTCTAGCTTTGCTAATTAATCAAATCAAGTATATTCTTTTTGCACTCACTTAAGCAAGAGAAGGATTCTTCGAGGTTGTGCGGGCGGCTAATACGCCATTAGAGATGGTATATACCACTGAAAACAACGTTACGTCTTTAATTATTCGTTGAAATCTTGAATCAAGAAAGAAGACTCCTACGACTCTAATTTAATTGGATACTGTTTGTTGAGGATGTATTTATAGTTGTTGTCACTTGAACGATTTGTGTTACTATTAATCCTTAACCAGTTGAACCCGCAAACCAAAAGCTGGTTTTCTTTTGGGCTGATTTCTTCTGGAAATATTGTTGATTTTGCATAGATAAGTAGAACCATCAAATTATTGAGTTGACAACAAACACAAGATTGGTTGGCCCTTTTAGTTCACTGATTGTTTGACCAAAAAATATAACTTCCGCTTAAACTATTAAATTCGTGTAATAATGGGTTAAATCTAGTTAAGGATAACAATTCTAGATGCTAATCTCGAAAATGGGTAGGAGATGGGGACAGATCCCGTAAATGATTGATGACAATAAATTCAAAATACTCTTAATGCATGAACATTAATGGAGATATAGCTAACAATAAATGGCAATAAATGATATTTAAGTAAATAAGGAGAATGATTCACCCAATAATGAATGGATTGGACGAATATTTCTCCTGACAACGATGAGTGACAGAAAAGTCCAAGATTCGTATGAACAATCCTTGGATCTGGTGGAAAGGTGAGGAATAATATGAACAAGAATCTTTATCAAAAGGTAATCTTTGTATTTTTGTAAGAGAGAGGGAATCTTATTCTCAAAAGTGTTATTATCAAATGAATATTACATGTTTTTCTTCCTTTTTCTTTTCCCTTATATATTCAATGGATATCCCTAATAAACCCTAATAGTACAAATGTAGGGAATATTCACTAGAATATTTCTTCTAATATCTTATTCTAAGAACTAGCCGTTAGTCCTTTACGCAGTGCTTGAAATCGATCATGGTTGACACCTCGACCATGAAGTTTGCTGCCTTCTGGTCGATCTCGACCGACTCTTTTCTTAATGTCATATTAGACCAAATACCCTTGGGACAGATTTTGGCCCATACAGTTAGTCTCTCCGCTTATTGAGGTCGAGCCCAAACTACCTTAATAAGCGGACTATGTTTATCGTGGTTGAAAAAATTGGGCGAGCAAGTCGGATAGTGGTGCTTCAGACGAGGTGGTGACATGACCTTTCGTGAGTCGTAACCTTTGGGGCCGCATTATTTCAGGATGACATCATGACATCATGTGTCACTATGACACGATTTTCCGATGCCTTGTGTCATTTTCCGTGCCTCTGCCATTTCGATACATGCACTGGGTAATGATGGCCTGATTTCTCGATCTTGATGCTCGNACATCATGTGTCACTATAACGTGGTTTCCCAATGCCTTGCATCATTTCCCGTGCCTCGGCCATTTCGATACATGTGCTGGGTAATGATGGCCTGATTTCTCGATCCTGATGCTCAAACTTTTAAAAATAAGGACCTGAGGCCATTTGTGTTCGTTTTGCATTCTCTTGATATCGAATCCCTGTGTCTCTTTCTTCATTCTCCATATTGAATCCTTGCCTCCTTTTTACTTTGTCATTGCGTATCCACTCCCCTGATTCCAGTGATTTCAATTACTTCCAACCCTTCTATGCTTAAAACATCTTCTCTCAAGAATATGGCTCATACACCCTCTGGTTCCGGCATGGCGATACTTCAGCGGTGCGCATGCCTCCTCGCGGCAACGGTGTTCCTGTTGCTCTTGAAGACGAGAAATTTCCTACGGTGGAGGAAATAATCCCTCGCAGTGAAAAGGCTAGATTCGACTTATCGAAGTTGCCTGAAGACGATCCTGAGGCCTTGGAGTCAGTGATGAACGAGGTCGATCTCGCCAAGCTTAGGGAAAGGTTCAAAATTCCTGCTCATATCGATCTGATTCTAGCGGGGCGCGATGTGGTACATATACGACGTCCCGGATATCACGCGTTCTACGCTTATCCATTCTATGTCGGTTATTACTTTCCTCTTCTCCTATTGGCAGGGGACTTTTTCCGTTACTACGGTGTTTTCCCGGCCCAACTCTCCCCTTACATCTACAAGCTTATCCGTATATTGACGAAATATGCAAAGTTGGCTGGCCGTGGGGTCTCACTTCGCCACCTGATGCATCTCTTCGCCCCTAGTTTCTATAGAGGGACGATGCTGCACCTCCGCTACTGAGGAAGTAAAAGTCCGGTGGTGAAGATGGACGATAAGGCGAACCGCCAGTTCTGGCTCAACTACTTCCTCGTCAAGACCGAGGACATGGGGGTAAATGCTAGCAGGTTCCTTGAGGCTTGGAATTACGCTCGTAAGTATTTTTTTGCCAAATGTTTGTTTTGCCCGTTTTAGTCGTAATCTGACATTCTGTCCCTTCTTCATGTAACCGAGACTTCGCCCCCTCCCTTGGTTGGGGACATTCATGACTGGGTCAATCAGGTCTTGCCTCACACAGTGGGGATTCGTGAATGGCCAATTCGGGCCTGNCGGTGGTAAAGATGGACGATAAGGCAAACCGCTAGTTCTGGCTCAACTACTTCCTCGTCAAGCCCGAGGACATGGGGGTAAATGCTAGCGGGTTCCTTGAGGCTTGGAATTACGCTCGTAAGTATCTTTTTTCCAAATGTTTGTTTTGCCTATTTTAGTCATAATCTGACATTCTGTCCCTTCTTCATGCAGCCGAGACTTCGCCCCCTCCCTTGGTCGGGGACATTCATGACTGGGTCAGCCAGGTCTTGCCTCACACAGTGGGGATTCGTGAATGGCCGACCTTTATCAAGAAATTCAGGCCTTCACCTTCCGTGACCGGTGAGTTCTTCTAAATGTATTTATTTCTACATATATAATTATTATCTTTTGTCTATACTGCCTTGAGACAAGAGGGGTTGCTCTGATGGTAAGCAACCTCCACTTCCAACCAAGAGGTTGTGAGTTCGAGTCACCTCAAGAGCAAGGTGGGAAGTTTTTGGAGGGAAGGATGCCGGGGGTCTATTGGAAACAGCCTCTCTACCTCATGGTAGGGGTAAGGTCTGCGTACACACTACCCTCCCCAGACCCCACTAGTGGGATTATAGTGGGTTATTGTTGTTGTTGTTGTTGTTATTGTTGTCGTTGTCTATTCTGCCTTGACCTCATGGTCATCTGCTCGTTCTGGTTTTGTACAGGAAGTGAGAGTCTTCTAATTTGTTTTTTTCTTTTTCTGCCCGAGGATCTTTGAGAAGGCCGAGGGCTCCTGCTCCGGCGTTTCGTAAGAGGAAGGCTGCTTCTGTTCCTTCTGCTGTGGTGAGGTCTTCTCGGTCGTCAACTACACTTGCAGCAATACTCTTGACTTCGCCTTTACATCATCTAGTAGACGAGGACGATGAGGAGAAAGCGTCGCCAAATAGTGATAACTTGCTTCCCCATAAGAGGTGATATGTGGATGTCGACGAAGGAGCTGCCCAGACGGTGAGTTCGGCGATGAGGGATTTCCTCGTCCGAGAAATGGCGACCATAGAAATCGAAGACTACGCCATATTACCACCCATGATTCCGCCGTCGTCGGGAGCCGAGGAGGGTACGTCTCTCTGTGAGACCATTGGATTTTGAAGGGCCGTCGGTGAGAGTCCCTGACGACTTACGGCAGGATGAGCCATTGGCCTCGCTACCAGCTGCGGATCCTTCTTCCAGGGACGATGATAAGTAGGGATTTTAGCCTATTAATTGCTCTCTTTTACTTGTGTTTTGGGCCAAAAATGCGTGAAGGTATTCCCGAAAACTAACTTAATATGCTTGCTTGCAGGGATAGTTCAAAATGAGCCAAATGAGCCATAATCTACTCATGCAGGAGTTAAAACTTGAACAAAAAACCAAGACTGGGCCAAGAGATGTGAAACGCTGACCGCAACAAAAATACACGACCGCGAAAGTATCAACGCCGATGCGACCATTATTTCGCGTTCCGTGATATGAAGAATCAGAGAGATGTTTTGTTGGGCACAAACATGAACGCGGACCGCGACAAGAAGATGCAGCCGCGAAAGTACCAGCACTGCTGCGATGGGAATTTCGCAGACCGCGGTTGCTAAGGTTGAGAGAGTGCATGATTCAAGCAAAAATGAGAAGGTTAGTCCGTGTCAAAGTTACGGGGCCGCGAAGTCTCTCACACGGACGCGGTAGAAATTATGCGGTCCGCGAAACAAGGTTCAACCTAGGTCCAGATGTGAAGAAACGAGGACCACGATCACAATTACACGGCTGCGAAAGCAAGTTTGCGGCTGTGGTCAGAATTACGCCACTGTGAAACTTTTGCAGGGGCATTTTTGTCCAGAAATTTTAGTTTAGTATAAATAGATCTTTTTGTTAATTTTAGGGCATGTTATGTTTCTGCTGAGTACGTGAGACGGCTAGGTTTTCCCTTTTGGGCAATTTTGTATAAGATTTACCTTATAATATTAGATTTTCATCTTTATTTTTAGTATTTTGGATTATATCTTTTCTTTATCTTTGATTTCTGCTATTATTATGAGTAGGTAGACCCATAGCTAGGGTTGTGACCCAACCCTAGTGTGGGTATTTAATGGATCTTGAATTTTAGGGCCTGATTGTTTATGGGTTAATGATATTTAGCCTAGCTCATGCTAGAATTGTAGAATTAGTGGTTGCAAACACTCATTCATGCCTTTGTGACTTAGGCTCTTCTTGAGAAAGAGGGAATAAGTATAGAAAAACTAGGCTAACAAGGAATTTGTGTTAACTCACGAAATTGATAGCTCCAATAAAAGGGTTAAACCTAGAGATAGTAATACTCGACTTGAGCTAATATCACTTGTATTGCACGAATACCCATTTGTACTTGAGAAAGCCAAATTGGGCAAAATCACTCAAACTACTGAGAGGTATAGAGTGAGTACTTGGGTGTGATAGCTATATTACGATCCCAAATTAATCAAGCTTGCCCCAGATTCTTATTATCCGTTAGATGTCCATCTAGGCAAAAGTCACTACCCTAGTCCTTTTTAAACACTTGAACACCAACATAAAAAATATTGTACTTAGCTTTAATCATTGCATACAATAAAATAGAATTAGAAGTAGAACCAACACCATCATGTTTGGAAGTGCAATTATGAACAACACACACATCTTGACTTAGACATAAACCTAATTCCAAATCAATTAACTCCATGTGAAAATCGATCCCGACCTTGTTGGGTAAAACTGCATCGACCATCCTCGCTACTCAATAATGGTGTAGGCTTGGACCCGATCAATTTTTGGCGTCGTTGCCAGGAATTTAGATGGTCTTAGGTATATATCTAACTATTTGTGTATTTTGATTTTCTTTCCTTCCAGTATTTTGATTTTCTTTCCTTCCATTTTTCTAATCTTTGTGTGTCAATTGCTTCTAGGCACCAAATGGCTCTTAACGAAGCCCTCGGACATATACCATTGGGGGATGAGGTAGATGACGATCAAATGGACGAGGTTCATCCTGAGCCTCAAGTAAATAGGCGAGGCCGACCGCCTCCACAAAGAGCAGCGCACCAAGTATTGCCGAATGAGGGCTATGCAAGTGTAATAGTCCCGCCCCGGATTAGGGCGAGTAACTTCCAAATTACCAATGTGATGCTTACACTTGTTGAACAATGGGGTTTCTTCACCGGCGCTCCACACCAAAATGCCTACAAGCACCTCAAAGGGTTCGTTGATACTTGTTGGGAGAGCAAGCAATCGAATGTCATGGAGGATGCACTTCGGTTAAGGTTATTTCCCTTTTATCTACGGGGAAAGGCTTTGGACTGGTTAGAGAGACTGCCCAATCATTCCATCCACATTTGGGATAAGTTGGCCGAGAAATTCATTGACAAATTCTTCTCTCCGGGGCACATGGCTTCACTAAGGGATGAAAGTTTAGCTTTCAAACAAGAGCCCAATAAGCCATTGCACGAGATTTGGGAAAGATATCGCAGTATGGTCAAAGAATGCCTGAACAATGATATGACCGAGGCTATGATCCAACAGACCTTCTATAGGGGTATCAACACAACTAACCAGTGTATAGTGAACCAGCTCGCAGGGGGTAACTTCATGAACATGCCATATTTAGAAGCATGTTAAATATTAGATGAGATGGCAGACACCTCTTCAACTTGGAAAAGTCGGGCCAACGTTCCTCAGGGTGACCCAAATACTATCCACCTTCACAAGGAACTTTATGATCATGGACAAGCCATAGCAGAGTTGACAACTACCATGAATTAGTTATCCAAGGCACAATTTCAGCAGGTTCAGGGGACAAAACAAGTACATGCCATGGAAGAAGTGAATGTAATGGTTAACAAGAGGAAACAAAGAGGTCAACAAGTTCAACACAATCAGAATCAATTTGAGCAAAGTGGTAGTGGGTACAACCAAGATGACTCTTATGACGATCAAAGTGAAGAAGTTCAATATGTGAACAATTACCAAGGTCAACGGAGCAATGCTCCAAATCAAAAACAATGGAGATCACAGGGAAACAATCAAAATTGGGGCAACCAAGGCCACGGAAATTGGAATAGTGGCAACAACAATAATCCAAACAATTGGGGAAACAACAATCAAAATTGGGGGAATCAAGGAAATAACTAAGGCAATTGGGGTGGTAACAATAATAGTAATTGGGGAGGCAATGGAAACCAAGGGGGGTTGGAACAACAATAATCAAGGGAACCGAGGGTCAGGCTTTCAAAGGCCTCCGATGTATCAACAACCCAACAACCCGCCTCCATATCAGTCACTAGGGCAAAGTTCTTCCAACAATGAGATGGGATGAATAGAAAGTATGTTCAAGCAAATGATGGAAAGAAACCCTGACTTTGATGCCCAAATAGACTCCCACAACACCTCTATCCGCAACTTGGAAGTACAAATAGGTTAAATTTCTCAAGTCTTGAATACTTGCCCTAAGGGGGCACTACCAAGTGATACGGTAGTAAACCCGAAGGGTGGAAACAATACGGGTCATGCTATGGCAGTGACTACAAGAAGTGGCAGAGGTGGAGTTCCTAGTACCTCCAACCCAAGAAAGATTGTGAATGAAGATATGGTTGTGCAAGAAGAGGATGAGCCAAGAAAAGATGAGAATGTAAGCGATGAAGTGAGGATAGACATTGATGAAAATGTGGAGGAGACACAAGATGATGTGAACCCATCGAGGGAACACGTAACAGACATACCAAATCCGATAGTGACCAAAGCCAAGGCTCCTTTTCCAAGGCCTTCTCCACCATATCCTCAAAGGCTCGCAAAGCAAAACAACGAGAACCAATTCAAGAAATTCATTGATATGATGACAAGTTTGTCCATAAATGTACCTTTGGTTGAAGCTCTAGAACAAATGCCGGGATACACCAAATTCATGAAGGACTTGGTGACAAAAAAGAGGTGAATGAACTTCGAGACGATAAAAATGACACATCGAGTGAATGCCATTGTGCATTCCATTGTTCCAAAGTTAGAAGATCCTGGTGCCTTTACAATTTCATGCACTATTGGTAGTGCCGACTTCGCCAAAGCCTTGTGTGATTTGGGAGCAAGCATTAATTTGATGCCATATTATGTGTTCAAAACATTGTGGATTGGGCAACCAAGACCTACTTCCATGAGGTTGCAAATGGAGGATCGAACAATGAAGAGGCCATTGGGGATAATTGATGATGTGCTAATTCGGGTTGATAAGTTCATACTTCCCGCAGATTTTGTGATAGTTGACTGTGAGGTTGACTATGATGTGTCAATCATATTGGGGAGACCTTTCCTAGATACGAGGAAGGCCTTAGTTGATGTGGAAGCTGGGGAGCTCAACTTCCGGGTGGGCAATGAAAAAGTTGTATTCCACGTGTGCAAGTCAACGAGGCAGCCTAATAGTAACGAAGTATGTTCGTTTGTGGACCTTGTGACTGAGGTGATTGTTGATGACACAGGAGCTATGATTAATGTGGAAGACCATGTACAAGCTGTGTTGTTGAATCATGATGAGGATGAGAAGGACGGATTGGTAGAATATGCAAATGCTTTGCAAGGAATGGAATCCTACACATATGGAACCCGGAAACTTTTCTTGGACCTTGAGAACCGGAAGACTCCACCAAAAAGGCCCTCAATCGAGGAGCCACCCACATTGGAGTTGAAGCCCTTGCCTTCACACCTTAGGTATGAGTTCTTAGGCCCTGGTTCCATATTACCTGTTATTATTTCTTCGTTCTTAACTAACGTGCAGGTAGATTCCACCCTTGCGATACTTCAAAGAAGGAAGAAGGTAATAGGTTGGACATTGGCGGATATTCGAGGTATAAACCCTGCCTTTTGCATGCACAAAATCATATTGGAAGAAGATGCCAAACCCTCTGTGGAGCATCAAAGGAGGTTGAATGAGGCTATGCAAGAGGTAGTCAAGAAAGAGATCATCAAGTGGCTAGATACAGGGGTTGTGTACCCCATTTTTGATAGTTCATGGACTTCGCTGGTACAATGTGACCTAAAGAAGGGGGGCATGACTGTGATCACAAATGATAGAAATGAATTGATCCCTACAAGAACTGTCACCGGTTGAAGGTTATGCATGGATTATAGGAAGCTGAACAAAGCGACCCAGAAAGACCATTTTCCATTGCCATTTCTTGACCAAATGTTGGATAGACTTGCCGGACGTGTTTATTATTGCTTTTTAGATGGGTACTCCAGATACAACCAGATTCTCATTGCACTTGAAGACCAATAGAAAACCACCTTCACTTGTCTGTATGGCACATTTGCATTCTCAAGGATGCCGTTTGGTTTGTGTAATGCACCAGCCTCTTTTCAGCGGTGTATTATGGCAATATTTACAGATATGGTGGAGGACTTCCTCGAGGTGTTCATGGATGATTTTAGTGTTGTGGGAGATTCCTTTTAATAATGTTTGGATAATCTTAACAAAGTGTTGGCCCGATGTGAAGAGACCAACTTAGTGCTTAATTGGGAAAAGTGCCACTTTATAGTCGAGGAGGGCATTGTTCTCGGCCATAAGATCTCAAAGAACGGTATTGAAGTGGACAAAGCAAAAATTGAAGTGATTTCAAAACTCCCTCCTTCTACTTCCGTCAAGGGAGTGAGGAGCTTTCTTGGTCACGCGGGGTTCTACCAAAGGTTCATCAAGGATTTCTCAAAAGTGATGAACCCCTTGTGCAAGTTGTTAGAAAAAGATGCAAAGTTTGTGTTCAATGATGATTGCATGAAAGCTTTTGAGCTACTCAAGTATAGGTTGACTACCACTCCCATCATTACCAGACCCAATTGGAGTTTACCATTTGATCTCATATGCGATGCTAGTGACATTACAGTAAGAGAGGTATTGGGGAAAAGGATCAACAAGATATTTCATCCGGTCTATTATGCAAGCAAAAATATGAACGGCGCCCAAGTCAACTATACGGTGACCGAGAAAGAGCTATTAGCCATTGTCTTCGCCATGGAAAAGTTTCGCTCGTACCTCATGGGTACCAAAGTGATTGTGCACACTGATCACGCTGCACTGCGTTATTTGATTAGTAAAAAGGACTCTAAGGCTAGGTTGATGAGATGGGTTCTTCTTCTACAAGAGTTTGACCTTAAAATCATATACCGAAAAGGGAGTGAGAATCAAGTGGCGGACCACTTATCCCGCTTAGAAGAGGAGGGGAGGCCACATGATGGCCTCGAGATTAATGATTCGTTTCCGTATGAACAACTTCTCTCCGTGTCTGTGAATGGGATACCATGATTCACTGATGTGGCTAACTTTCTTGTGACCAGTATTGTCCCGAATGAGCTTTTGTCTAACCAAAGGAAAAAGCTAAAATAAGACTGCTTGGACTATTATTGGGACGAGCCATATCTTTTCAAAATTTGCAATGATGGTGTTATCCATAGATGTGTTCCGGAAGAAGAGCAATTGAGTGTTCTCGAAGCTTGCCATTCCTCGCCCTATGGTGGTCACCATGGTGGGGCGAGAACTGCTACAAAGTTCTTATGCTATGGATTCTATTGCCCTACCTTGTACAATGATGCTAGCGAGCTCGTTAGGCATTGTGATGAGTGCCAAAGAGCCGGTGAAATTTCCAAGAAGAATGAAATGCCTCTCACCACCATCCTTGAGATTGATATTTTCGACGTGTGGGGCATCGACTTTATGGGACCATTTGTGAGTTCATGTGGGAACACTTATATTCTTGTTGCTGTGGATTATGTTTCCAAATAGGTTAAAGCTGTGGTTTTGCCNAGTGTGGTGGCTTTCTTACAGAAAAATATCTTCACAAGGTTCGGCACCCCAAGGGCTATCATTAGTGATGGGGGTTCTCATTTTTACAACAAAGCCTTCGACACTTTACTTTCTAAGTATGGTGTCAATCATAAGGTGTCAACCCCTTATCACCCACAGGCTAGTGGACAAGTTGAGGTCTCTAACAGGGAGATCAAAAGCATATTATCTAAGACTGTCAATGCAAACCGGACTGATTGGTCAAGGAAACTCGATAATGCTTTATGGGCCTATCGTACAACTTACAAGACTCCAATTGGTATGTCTCCGTACCGGTTTGTATTTGGGAAAGCATGCCATCTTCCGGTTGAATTAGAGCAGAAGGCCATGTGGGCGCTGAAGAAGTTGAACCTTGAATGGGATGTAGCTGCCAATCTCCGGGTAGAGCAACTAAATGAACTTGATGAGTTCCGGTTTCATGCTTATTCCAGATCGTCCTTGTATAAGGACAAGATTAATTACTTACATGATAAATATATCCGGAACAAAGAATTCAAGGAGGGTGACTTGGTTCTTCTATTCAACTCTTGGTTACGGATGTTTCCGGGAAAACTCAAGTCAAAGTGGATTGACCCTTTTGAAGTGGTGCATGTAACTTCATTTGGTGCTCTCGATTTGAAAAACAAAAATGGTAAAATATTTAGAGTCAATGGGCACCGAGTGAAGCATTACCTTGGCAAGATTGATGATAGCCACGTAGTAGCCTTGATACATTTCAAATTATGAGGGTAACATACATCGTGCCGCGACGTTAAATCAAGCGCTTCTTGGGAGGCAACCCATGTGTTTATCTTTCTTTTGATTTTCTTCTTAGATTAGGCATAGTTTTGGATTAACTGGTTGTAAAGTGTATGTAGGAACTGGTTGTGCAGGAAAAATTTGGCTAAGTGTTGGAAGTTCGCGGACCGCGCCCAAAATTCTACGGTCCGCGTGAGCATTTTGCGGCAGCACATTTTTATCCGCGGACGCGTATTTGAAAAGAGCAAAATGCCAACTCTATGAAGTTGGACTGTCAAAAATCCTTCAGAGATCGTGGCCGCGTTCCAATTTTTGCGGACCGCGTTGAATTTTGCGGCCGTGACCAATAGTCCGTGGACCGCGCTCATGTGCTTGAAGCTGGTCTACATAAAAGTAACATAGCGCGGACCGCGATAGAATTTTGCGGCTGCGCTCAGGTAAGGCAGTGGGTTCCATAGTTGATTAGTATAAATAAGGGCTCTTTAAACATTTTACAGTTTTCGAACCCTAACGTTTCACTGCAAAAAAACACTGTTCATCTCATCTCGCGCTAAATTTTCATCTCATTCACATTAAGAGTTCATTTCCTACTACAATTTTACAACTGGTATGTTCAATTCCATGATGTGATTTTATCTTTTTCTTTTCGTTTCTCTTTGTTTTAATTTTTCTTTGTAGTTAGGGTTAGATGCATGCCATTGATCTCACATTAATGCTTAATTGATACTTAAATACATGTGGGTAGTATTTATATGCCTAATGGGGGTTGGGGTTAGTAACTTTGCATTGTTATTTGAACTAATTTTTGCACACTTAGTAAAAACCCTAGTTATCAGTGTTCTTAGTACCGACCGTGTTTGAATTTTACGGCCGCAGTAACTTTTACGAGGTCCGCGGTTGGTCCTTCGCGACTGCGTTCAAGTTTTTGCGGTCCGCCCTTGTGAACTTAAAAGAGTCTATTAACTGTTTTCGCGGCCGTGTTCATTTTTTCGCGGTCTGCGATTGGTCATTCGCGGCCGCGTCTAATTTTTCGCGGTCCGTGTGTCTCCAAGATCAGAGAGTCAGTAGTCTGAACCTAACCTCTTCGCGACCACGTTCACTTTTTTGCGGTCCGCGATTAGCATTCCGCGGCCGCGTCTATTTTTTCGCGGTCTGCGATGCCCTATTTTGAAAAGCACTGTTGTTCTTTCATCTGTACTGCATTAAGGCATTATTAAACTCCAATTCTCATTATCTTTCACTAATTGTGTGTTGCAGAAAATGGTACGATCCCGTGGTAGAGTAGACAAATCAAAAGGGAGGGCAGAATCCTCCCGAGGCCGGGGCAAAGTAAAGCAGGATTTGCCTTTAGTATCTCAAAGAATCATCAGCAAAAAGAAAACCCTCACTAGACCTCCTGCCAATTCATCAGACACAAGTGAATATCTCTTATCCCGGGAGATTTCTGAGGGGGAATCTACACAACCTCGACAAGAGGCCCAATCACAACCCTTTTGCCTAATCGATGAAGCTACCTACTCTTCTTAGTCGTCTAATGGCTCAGAGGGAGGTAGTGAGGCATCGAAGCCATCTTCCCCACCTGCTGCAACTCCGGCCTCAACAGCTGCTCCTATCGATGTAGATGAGGATGACGAGTTCCCAGATGATGAGAGAGGGGTTGATACCAATATGAGTGGTCTTTCTAGATCAAGGAAACCCGAGGTGTGGGGGGATAGATTCGTGAGCGAGAAAGCATACTTCAAATTCCGGGAATGGTGGCCCCAAAGGCCGCTCATCCTTGAGCGACAGTTTATAGACAGAGACCTCCTTCCTCACAATCCAAATGTCAAGAGACAGTTTGAGGGGAGAAAAGGGTGGAAGTACTTCACCATCAAGGTTCCGGATGCATATGAGTACCTTGTCAAGAAGTTTTACGCAAATGTTGCCCACATAAAAAAGGGCACCACTGTGACAAAGGTATGAAACTTGAAGATACGGTTTGATGGTGCCACCTTGAACACATATGCTGGTTTTGAGGAGGTGGAAGCTGTAAAGTATTTGGAGAATATGGCCCTCGATGAAAAAGCCCGACCTTGGCTAGCGGAAGTAATAGCCATCCCAAGGACAACACCGGCCTGGCTCACAACTGGAGTCTCAATCGCCAGAAACACCCTCAGCTTTGAAGCAAAAGGGTGGTGCACATTCGTATGCATCCGGCTTGATCCTAGACACCATGATAGTGACATTCCACTCTCTCGGGCGATCCTAATAGCTTCCATCATGGCGGGGTATCCAATCAATGTGGGGAACCTCATGTCC
>AWOL01S0058543.1:0-12058 GCA_000715115.1 Nicotiana otophora | reverse complement strand
CGGGGGCGATGCATCTTTAATGGATGCAGGTGGTTCATCAGCAGGCAACTTTGGTCCTCGTTAGCAGTCACTCTCTATTCAGCAGATTTTGGTGAGCCCTACTCTATTCCTGGCCTGATGTCATTTGAGTTGTACATTGTGTTTTAAGGTATAGTCGGGGCCTTGTTGCCGGCATTTCCATATTACTCTTTTGTTGTACTTAGAGGCTCCATAGACAGGTTGTGGGTGGTGTTTGATGTGGGGAAGTGAAATAGAAATGTTGGTACTTGGCAAACATGTTTTTCATTCTATCTATAATTTTGTTATATTTTGGAAATTATAAATGAAGCTGCTAATGGAAATGAAATGGGAGTTGTTAATGGAATCTTTTTAGTGTTTGATTAATGGAGTACATCTCCTCTTTATTCATGGATGAGTTTGGGTAGAAGAAAATCTAATAGGCTTGCTTGGCTAGGTTCATTCGGTTGAGCGCCAGTCGCGCTCCCCGAGTTCGATGGTATATGTGAATCCTACAAACGGTCGACGAAACACATAAGTGTATTGTGTAAGTAACTACTATGAACGGTCTATGAATCGCATAGGTTATTGTGTATGAAATCATATGGACAGTCTATGAAATGCATAGTTTTATTGTGTGTGGAATTCTATGAACGGTCTATGTATAATATGATATGTAAATACTAAGGACGGACTATGAAATGCATAGGGGTAAGATAAGAGAGGGATATGGATGGTCTAGTGAGATGCATTGTTAACACAGACATTATGTGCCATTTGCATTGGCCTTGTTTGCAAATGTTGTTTCAATTACTTTATATTATGTATTCCACGCATAGTTCATATGGCTAAGTTAATCCTAAAAGAAGTTTAAAACGATGTAAACTTAACGAGACTTGAAAATGTTAATCTATTGGAGGTTTCGTAATTTTTGATGTACTTCATATGCCTCTTATTGAATTACCTTGATTTCATATGTTTTTCTGTTTGCCTTACATGCGAGTACTATTCCATATGTACTCACGTCCCTTTTGCTGGGGGCGCTGCATTTGTTAATGGATGCAGGTATACTTCTACAGAATGATATATATCTTAAATAGGAATCTTCTGCACAGTAGATTATGGTGAGCCCGCTACAATTCCAGTGGGCATTCGAGTCTAGTTGGGTTTATATACTTAGGTATCCATTGTCATGGAAGCTTCATGTACACTGTGGGCCATGTACTTAATTTTTGAATTTCGTCATGTGTAAGTACTTAATTTTTGAGTTTTGTCATGTGTAACCATGATGCGAAAAAATATATGTGCCATTGAGCTAAATGTATTCAATATGAAAGTCGAGATCTAATTATGTTTTGATAAATCATGCATGAGTTATGATGAGAGGTTGAAACAAGAATCTCAATAATTTAAAAAAGATTAAGAATTACTCAATAAGGGAAGATATCTCATTATTCAACAACTTCAACCTCAATGTGATAATAGCTTTCATAACATCAACTTCAGTAACTCAAAATGAAGGTATTTCCACAAAATGGCAATTTCCTATTTAAATGTACAACGTCAACTTATCAATAGAAGGGATGCTGTGTCTAAATGCATGGAATAACTCGATATGAAAAGATATCATTAAATAACAACTCCAAATAAGAATACCTTGACAATAAAAGAGGTAACGACTCCAAGTAAGAATAACTCTCCATATAAGAGCATGATTGACAATAAAAGATACAGTGTGTGATAACAACATAAAGTGAAGCATGTAATAGAAATTTAACAATGGATGATATAACATGATATTACTATTTCTAATCAAATTATGAAAGATCCTAAGAGTCTAAACCGGTAATAATACCACATATAATCCCGCGTAAACACTTGTCACCTCGTGTACACGTCTTTCACGTAATCCAAATAACACAAATTAACCCAAGTCATAAGGGGTAGTTCTCCCACACAATGTTAGGCAAGATACTTACCTCAAACAAGCAAAATTAGTCCACGAATAAGCCTTTCCCGGGAAAATCCAACTCTGGACGGCTCCAATCTAGCCAAAATAACTTAATACCATAAATACAAGCCATATGAAGTAATTTCAGATAATAAAGTTTCAATATTTAAGGAAAATCAAAAATTAAACCCTAAGACCGCACCTCAGAACCCAACCAAACTTATAAATTTTGAATGCCCATTCCGATACGAGTTCAACCATGTAATAATTATCCAATTCCGACCTCAAATCGACCTTCTAACCTCAATATATGGTTTAGGAAAGTTTTTACAAACCCCCCCAATTTCTCCAAATCAAATCACTAATTAAATGATAAAAAATAATGATTGAATCATGAATAATAAACAAATATAAGTCAAAAACACTTACCCCGATCAAATCCTTAAAAATACCTTCAAATATAGCCCAAAACCGAGCTCTCTAACTCAAAATGTGGAAAATGAAATAAAACCCTCGATCTTCTCCGTTTCTGCCCAGGCATTTCGCACCTACAGGATAATAGCAGCTTCTTCAGCTCTGCATCTGCGGAAAACAATGGTTGCTATGGAAGAAGGAAATAATGAGATCACTTTAATCATGGATGAGTTTGGGTAGAAGGAAATCTATTAGGCTTGCTCGGCCGGGTTCGCTTGGTTGAGCGCCGGTCGGGCTCCCCGAGTTTGGGGCATGACAAGTACTGAGTATGTAAGGCATGAAAAGAATTATATAAAAGATGTGAAAGAAACATGGAATATGTGGATAGCTCAGTAATCGTGAAATTTTCATAGTGTCGTGTATATGGATAAAAATGTCATACCATGCATAGGTATATGCGTACATAACATCATCAAGCCTCTGAGGGCATCCCATTATATCATCTCGGTCTCAGTGGGTGAAATCATAAACGTATGCCAGCTGATCGGTGGTTTGTGCGTATATAACATCGTAACCTTTACCCATATCACATATACATATAATATACGCGTATATAACGCCATCTGGTCATGGGTCAATGTACATGTATATATTAATGCANCGTAACCTTTACCCATACCACATATACATATAATATACGCGTATATAATGCCATCTGGTCATGGGTCAATGTACATGTATATATTAATGCAATGCTTAATGAATAAGTCAATAAGATCTCTCGGAATGTCATAACATACATATGCCTTCGTTTAATATCACAATATAGAATTTATCAACTTATCTATTTTCTGAGACCCATGAACAAATGATATAATAACAAGACATAGGAGGAATCAAGAACATAGGCATCCCTATTACTTCTAAGAATATTGTCATTTGTGAAAGTTGCATGTTTGCTCATTTTGTTTGTATCTTATGGATAATGCCAAAAGGAAAGAAGAGATAGACTTAACATGCCTTATCACAGTCTATCCAATGACCACGTTGAAATCATCTCATCGCACTTTAATCTACAACAACGATAATAATGCTATCGTTAAGCTACGAAAGATGCAACTATCGTACAACGAACGGCAAGCTTATTTATTATTAGAACGGGCTGCATATCCCTTGTTTTCCTTTCTTTCCCCAAGTCAATAAAAACAACAAGATCACATACAACCTTCAACTATATACTTTCAACACCACAACACACCGGACAGCCTAAAAACACAATTCACCCTACATAACAACAAGTGCACAAATGTCACCAACAGAACTACAACTTTACACGAAGAGCGGTAAGCTTGATCTGGAACCAAAACCCAACTCTTTTTACCATCTCCCCTATACTTAAAACACCTTCAAAAAGTCCAAAATATAAAAACATATATTGGCATGACATTCCAACCTTATATCCATCATAAAAGTAACATCAAACAATCCAACAAGATATTACAACAATATGGACAACTTCTAGGTATTGTGTGGTTGGTTATTCTCATATTTAAAACATCATCAACATACTAAAAATATATATCAGCATAACAACAATACGAACATTATAACCAAGCCATTCCCGTTGATTTCCAGCCATATGAAGTCATATACACAACTCAAAAATAGTCCAATAAGAGATAACAATTCTTTATACAACTTCAAGTTCTATCTTGTAATTCTTCATCCAAATAACTTAACCAACACATATATTGTCAAGCCCCAAAACCGAGGAGCGCGACCGGCGCTTAACCGGGTGAATTCGACCGAGCAAGCCTATTAGATTTCCTTCTACCCAAACTCCTCCACGAATGAAGATAATACATGTTTTCATTAATTAGACAAAAAGGTGTTCATGTTCACAATACCAATTCATTGCCAATAGTTCCATCGTTTTTAGTCGTCTTAACTAGAACAAGTAATACAACCATAACATAACGTAGTTTGTCTTTCTCAGCACCAATACACAACCCACACTATGTCTACCGAGCCTCTATAGATAAAGAAGAGTACAATGATAATGTCGGCAATAAGGCCCCGGCTATACCTCAAATCGAATACATAAAGTACAAAAGATACTTGACCCCGGAATGAAGTGGGGCTCACCGAGTCAGCTGGAAAGATGGTGTACTACTATCACTAATCAATATCTCCTGCTGTAGAACCACCTGCATCCATTTAAACATGCAGCGCCCCCGGCAAAAAGGGACGTTAGTACCGTCGAATAGCACTAGTATGTATAACTAAACAGTCCCTCAATAGAATTACAAATAATACAAACATGATTATCATAATATTAATGAAAGCCTTAATTTAGGATCAAAATAGTGTTCAAATTAATTCTCATATCTCACATTGGGAGATTTTTAGTATCGATACACCATTGTCCACAATACCATTATTCACAAAAACTGTACCACCGTACTCTTAGCACGGAGTCCAATCACGACCCGATCGGCTAGGCCATCTCATTAGAGACATCAACCATAATTTTTCTCAATATCAATACCACCGTCTTTAACACGGAGTCCGATCACGACCCGATCAGCTAGGCTATCCATTGGGGACATCGACCACAATCACAATTTCAAATTATAAATTTCCAGCACAATCACCACCATGTGTGCGGCATGGTGCCCGATCACGACCCGACCGGCTAGGCTGTCTTATTTGAGACATCAACCTTTTTCTATCAATCATCGCATTTCATATTACTTTCGCATCTTTTCATCTCATTGGCACTAATGGCCATAATTAAAAGATCATTCTTGGCACGTTGTCCATATTCAGTATTTCATGTTCACCTTATCAATTTCAATTATCATCATCATCATAACTAACAAATACAATTCAAATCAAGGTGTGTAGTACACATATGAGCAATTTAGAGTCTAAAGCACATAGAGATATTCCACAAAATTTGGCATAATAGCCTTCATTTGAACTTGCCTTAAAGTCGAAACATTATTAATGCACATCCCATATTTTAACACATCCTCAATTGGTAACATAACATGAATAAAGCATTTGGGATGCTTGTTGAACATATATCTTTCAACTCAATCTTACTCGGAATAGCCAGTTGCATAATGACTCCCTAGGGACTTACATAATTTACATGAATATCATGGGATTCAATTCTAAGAGAAGAGTTTAGCCAACATACCTCACTTGAGCTTCCTTAAACTGTTCAACGTTCCAGAATTCTTAGCAACTTCAATCTATTGAAGAAATATAACAAATGGAATCAAAATTTTGAAGATGATCATGGTTCTAGCTCACTTGAGTATTTTATCAAACACTAGATGTGCATAAGGTTTCAATGTCCTTTTTATGGAGGATTCCATCATCCAAATTTTATCAAACACCCATTTTCAGAAGATTTCGAAATTAGGGTTTAGGGTGTAGAATCTTACCTCTAGGATGAAGACCTAGTGAGCTTCCTTTCTAAATCTTCCACAACTTGAGCAAGAATTGAAGAAAATTATTGAATAACACCTTCTCACTATAGGGCACTCTCTCACACTCTAAAATATCATATTGTGGCTCAAACATGGCCCGAAGACTGTATTTAACGAAATAAGGTCGGGTTTTAAAAACCCAAAAATGGAGCTCTAGAACAGTTCTGCAGTCGCATATGCGACCGCATATCGATCGCATAATTGCTGATAAAATGATCAAAAAGGCTGTCTGTGTATGCGATCTGCATAACTGTTATGCAATCGTATAATGAAACGCATAACATTTATGCGGTCGCATAGTCGACCGCATAATTGCTTCCAACTGACCCAATTTATTGCCTCACTCTGCGGCCATTATGCGGTCCGCAGAGTGATTCTGCGGTCGCATAATGGACCGTAGAAATGTACTATTCCGCCAAAAATTTCTCTTACTTTCCTGTGCATTGTTCAACCCAAAAGGTTCGGCACCATGAAACATTATTGTTTTTGCAAATTTTACCGGGCTTTACACTTAAGTTCTTCAAAATTTTTCGGGGTGTTACATTCTCCTCCGCTTAGGATCATTCGTCCTCGAATGAGGGTTCAAAACCTGTTATTAACATCTTATGCAACTCAGTTATTTTCATACCACATTCGAGAAGCCCCAAATTTGACAAACTCCCAAAATTTCCAAAACGTTCGCCAGAGTTTCCTTTGTAACTAGGCCTGTCCACCTGTCAGAGAGCCCCGGAAACACATCCTAACAACATATACGTATGGAACCGATGTAACATAATACAAAACAACACTAACTGTGACCTCACAAGCAATTATATTACCAGCACAGAACACCCTTAACATCAAATGTACAAATCATACGATATTTATAGAAAGTAACTCTTAGAATTTTTCATAGATCGCAACTTTAAAAATACATGGTCATTCAAACAAATAAGGATACTTTTTCTTATCTTCTTCCTAGGCCTCCCAAGTAGCCTCTTCAACCTGTTTGGTTTCGCCACAACACTTTCACTGAGGCAATTTCTTTATTTCTCAATTTTCGGACTTGCCGATCAATAATAGAAATCGGAATCTCTTCGTAAGTCAATCTCTCATTTACCTCAATAGTCTCGACCGGAACAATGAGTGTCGGATCTCCAACCACTTTCTTCCACATAGACAAATAAAATACCGGGTGTACTAATGACATCTCAAGTGGTAGCTCAAGCTTGTACGCCACCTTACCAATCTTCTGAATGATTTTGTATGGTCCGACATACCTCGTACTCAATTTCCCTTTCTTACCAAATCGCATTACACCCTTTATGGGGGAAACTTACAAGAATACCCAGCCATCTTCTTTGAACTCCAAATCCCTACGACGAATATCCGAATAGGATTTCTGACAACTCTGAGTAGTCTTCAACCTCTTTTTAATGATTTTAACTTTTTCCTTTGCCTGATGCACGAGGTCTGGCCCTATCAACTCTGCTTCCCAAATTTCGAACCACCTAATGGGAGATCTACATCTCCTACCATATAAAGCCTCGAACGGTGCCATCTGAATGCTAGCATGATAGCTATTATTGTATGCAAATTCTATAAATCGTAAATGATCATCCCAGCTACCTTTGAAGTCTAGCACACAAGCACGCAACATATCCTCAAGCGTTTGAATAGTCCGCTCTGGCTGGCCGTCCGTCTGCGGGTGAAAGGTTGTACTAAGATTCACCTGAGTACCCAAACCTTGCTGAAATGTCTTCCTAACATTAGCAGTGAATTGTGCTCCCCGATCAGAAATGATGGAAAACTTGGGTGCCAAGAAACCTTACTATTTGTTTAATATATAACTGAGCATACTGCTCCGCTGTGTCGGTAGACTTAACCGGCAAAAAGTGTGCTGACTTCGTGAGTCAATCCACAATCACCCAAATTGAGTCAAACTTGCGCGGAGTGCGTGATAATCCTACCACAAAGTCCATATTAATCATTTCCCATTTCCACATTGGAATTTCTATGTTCTGTGCCAACCCACCGGGCCTTTGGTGTTCGGCCTTCACTTGCTGACAATTTGGACATCTTGCCAAAATATCCGCCACATCCCTCTTCATATCATTCCACCAATAGACTTCCTCAAGACCCTGATACATTTTCGTAGAACCTGGGTGCACTGAATACCTAGAAGTGTGAGCTTCAGTCATAAGTCCAGATTTGGAACACAGAGTCGCCCTTGGTACCTTAGTGTACCATCATCCATGCCAAGAGAAAAGTTCATGGTCTTATGTTTATGAATCCCCTCCTTCAACTGCACCAACAATGGATCGTTGTATTGCTTCTCTTTGACTTCCACAACAAGCGATGATTCAGACCTATTTTGCACAATTACCCCATCTTCACTAGAGTCCGTAAGACTGTCATGCCCCAAAAACGTAGGAGCTCGACCGATGCTCAACCGAGTGAACCGGACCGAGCAAGCCTATTAGATTCCTTCTACCCAAACTCATTCATGAATAAAGAGAATATATGTTTTCCTTAATTAAACAATAAAGTGGTCATGTCTGCAATTACCAATTTCTTACCAATAGTTTCATCATATTTAAAGTCTCAAATGGACAAGTAATACAACCACAACATAACATAGTTTGTCTTTCCCCGACACCAATACATAACCCACACTATGTTTATAGAGCCTCTATCGATAAAGAAGAGTACAATGATAATGCCGACAGTAAGGCCCCGATTATACCTTAACCATAATACATAAAAATCAAAAGATACAAGACCCCGGGATGAAGTGGGACTCACCAAGTCAGCTGGGAAGAAGGTGTACTGCTATCATTGATCAATGTCTCCTGCTGTGGAACTACCTGCATCCATTTAAAGATGCAGCGCCCCCGGCAAAAGGGACGTTAGTACCGTCAAATAGTACTAGTATGAAAACTAAACCCAAATTTAAGAATTTAGAAATACAAGATAATTATGATGAACCTGTGCGACAATAGAATAACATAGATAATTGTCTCAACCATATCAAGCTTATTAGAAGCTATCAACAACATTTATAGGATTTAACATGAGATCCTATGTAACCATCTTCACACAAAGCGCCCCACCACCTCACCCGATGTATGATGGTGGAGGTGTACGTACAATACCACAACTCTAACCAAGCGGCCCTGCAGCCTAACCCCAATGTATGTGGGTGGATATATAACCACAATACTAAGAACTTACACAAAGAGGCTATGCCGCCTCACCCCAATGTATGTGGGTGGTGGTGCCACAACAATACCAAAAATATACACAAAGCGGTCGTACCGCCTCACCCCAATGTAAGCAGATGGAGGTGCAGTCCCACAATATCTTAATTCCTACAGAAAGCGATCATGTCGCCTCACCCCAATATATATGCGGGTGGAGGTGTATCACAATAACAATCCCTCTACCATAATTCCAACACAAAGCGGTCATGCCTCCTCACCCTAATGTATGCGGGTGGAGGTGTATCACAATTACAATCTCTACACAACTTCGCATAATACATTTCACATAAATCACGACTAGAAATTATAACATATGGATACGTAATCCATAGTTTAGGACACATCCTCAATTTATAATGCAATATTATAAGAGCATTTGAAATATGAATTGAACATATTTCTTCATCACAAAGCGGATCGGAATACAAGATTTATAATCAACATCTCGGAACTCACAAGGATAATGAGAATTCAAACTCTTAAAGAAGAGTTTAGCCAACACACCTCACTTGAGATTCATTACACTCTAAATATTCCTAAATTCTTAGCAACTTCAATCTATTTTAGAAATATAACAAATTAACCCAAAATTAGGAAGATGATCATGGTTCTAGCTCATTTGAGCATTTTATCAAACACTAGATGTGCATTAAGGTTTCAATATCCTTTTATGGAGGATTCCATCATCCCACAACTCAACCTTACCGTTTTTAGCTCAATAATCTTTTTACACCCCTTGATAACACATGCATGTACAATAGCCAACCCTCTTGCCCAGAAATTATCTTGCTTATTAACCATTTCTACACAAAATCCGAAATTGAGGGTTAGGGTGTAGAATCTTACCTCAAGGATGAAGACCTAGTGAGTTTCCATTCTCAATCTTGCAAAACTTGGGCAAGAATGGAAGAATAATTATTGGAGAACACCTTCTCACTCTAAGGTACCCTCTCTCACTTTAAAATGTCGGATTATCTCTCAAACATGGCCCAAAACGTATATTTAACGAAGTAGGGTCGGGTTTTAAAAACCCAAAAATAAAGCTCCGTAATAGGTTCTGCGGTCGCATATGCGACCGCATATCGGTCGCATATTGGTGTCTAAAGTTGGCCAAAAGCTGTCTGTGTATGCGGTCTGCATAACTGTT
Organism: Nicotiana otophora; assembly: GCA_000715115.1. Taxonomy (NCBI): domain Eukaryota; kingdom Viridiplantae; phylum Streptophyta; class Magnoliopsida; order Solanales; family Solanaceae; genus Nicotiana; species Nicotiana otophora. The sequence continues at coordinate 1,807 of AWOL01S0058543.1, read as the reverse complement.
ATGCGATCAAATAATGCACCGCAAAACAGTTATGCGGTCGCATAATCGACCGCATAATTTCCCCAGACTGGCCCTTCTCCTGCTCACTTCTGCGGCCATTATGCGGCCNATGTATCACAATCACGATCTCTCTACCATAATCCCCACACAAAGCGGTCATACCGCCTCACCCCGATGTATGTGGGTGTAGGTGTATAACAATCACAATCTCTACACAACTTGGCATAATACCTTTCACATAAATCACGACTAGAAATTATAACATGTGGATACGTAATCCATAGTTTGGGACACATCCTCAATTTATAATGTAATATGATAAGAGCATTTGAAATATGAATTGAACATATATCTTCATCACAAAGCTGATCAGAATACTCAATTTATAATCAACATCTCGGAACTCACAAGGATGATGAGAATTCTAACTCTTAAAGAAGCGTTTACACAACATACCTCACTTGAGCTTCCTTACACTCTAAATGTTCCGAAATTCTTAGCAACTTCAATCTATTTTAGAAATATAACAAATTAAACCAAAATTAGGAAGATGATCATGGTTCTAGCTCATTTGAGCATTTTATCAAACACTAGATGTGCATTAAGTTTTCAATATCCTTTTATGGAGGATTCCATCATCCCACAACCCAACCTTTACCATGTTTAGCTCAACAATCTTTCTACAAACCTTGATAAAACATGCATGTACAATAACCAACCCTCTTGCCCAGAAATTATCTTGCTTATTATCCATTTCTACACAAAAATCGAAATTGAGGGTTAGGGTGTAGAATCTTACCTCTAGGATGAAGACCTAGTGAGTTTCCCTTCTCAATCTTCCAAAACTTGGGCAAGAATTGAAGTACAATTATTGGAGAACACCTTCTCACTCAATAGCAACCTCTCTCACTCTAAAATGTTAGATTATCTCTCAAAATGGTCCAAAACGTGTATTTAACAAGGTAGGGTCGGGTTTTAAAAACCCAAAAAAAGAAGCTCCGGAACACGTTCTGCGGTCGCATATGCAACCGCATATCAGTCGCATATTGGTGTCCAAAGTTGGCCAAAGTCTGTCTGTGTATGCAGTCACTATGCGGGCCGCATAACTGTTATGCGATCGCATAATGTACCGCAAAACAGTTATGCGATCGCATAATCGACCGCATAATTTCCCCAGACTGGCCCTTCTCCTGCTCACTTCTGCGGCCATTATGCGGCCAGCAGAGTGATTCTGCGGTTGCATAATGGACCGCAAAATTACATTTTTCTGCCAAAACTTTTCCTTTTAATTTTCGTGCATTGTTCAACCCAAAATGTCCTGTACCGTAAAACATTATTTTCTTTGCAAATTTTACCAGGCCTTACACTTAAGTACTTTGAAAGTTTTTTCCTAGGTGTTACATTCTCCCCCACTTAGGATCATTAGTCCTCGAATGGCGGTCAAATTCTGTTATTAACATCTTATGCAACTTAGTCTTTCATACCACACAGCAGCAACCCAAAATTTGACTAACTCCCTAAATTTCCAATACTTTCGCTAGAGTTTCCTTTGTAATTGGGCCTATCCACCTATCAGAGAGCCCCAGAAACACATCGTAACAACATATACGTAATCCAACAACATAACATAATACAAAACAACATCAACTGTGGTCTCACAAGCAATTATATTACCAGAACGGAATGCCCTTAAGACCAAATGTACAAGTCATACATATTTAATAGGAATATCTCTTAGCATTTCCTTAAGGCACAACTCATAATTACATGGTTATTCAAATAAATAAGGATACTTTTTCTTCATTTC